>JALIGW010000003.1:146062664-146227664 GCA_023053685.1 Diadophis punctatus similis
TAAAATGAGGACTCAGATTGTTGGGGGCAATATGCTGACTCTGTAAACCGCTTAGAGAGGGCTGTAAAGCACTATGAAGCAGTATATAAGTCTAAGTGCTATTGCTATTGCTATTGCTATAGTAGAAGGGGATGAAAGAGCTCAGTTACAACAACAAAGACAGGGACTGATTGTGGAACAGATCACAAACTGCTCATCTGCAAGTAACAATTCAAGCAAAGGAGAAGAACAAAGCCAGCTAGTTTTCACGATAGGAAACCTCCCATTCTCATACTTACCTACAATTTACAAGGAGAACATCAACGATCACTTGAAGTCCTGAACATGATGGATAGGGAAATTGTTAAGCATGAATGTGAAAAGAGACTGCTAAAGATCAAGAAACAGAAGAAAGCAAACTGGGTTGTCAGAACACAGAGCAGAAGTTGCCAAAAGAAAAGAAAAGCCTAAGCCAAAGATCTTAGGAGGGAATTTATCAATGTATTTCAGAAATCTGCTGGAAGAGACAAAAAGCAACATTCAACAGCATCTCTGTTCTGTAAAAACATCAAAGATGGAAACAGATATGGAAAAACAAGGATATCTAAACTGCAGAAGGGGCTCCAGCTTCAAACTGGTATGCTGATAAATATGATTGAACAGATAGTAACTGATTCAAAGAAGAACAAAGATGAAAGGCATTTATTCAAACTCTGTTCAGTAGAGATATCAACATGCAAGGTGCCTTAGAAGATATTTTATATATATCTATTTTATACTAAGCTATTAGTTCTTATCTTTCCTCATCTTCTCATCTTTCCTACTATCTTCTCCTATTGGTTTCTTATGATTTATCAATTGTTGCTTGTAACTTATGATTAATGATTGTAATCATGATTTATGATCTATGACCTATTACTTGCTGTTTATATGTACACTGAGCTTATGCACCGGAGACAAATTCCTTGTGTGTTCAATTACACTTGGCAAATAATAATGTTCTATTCTATTCTATTCTATTCTATTCTATTCTATTCTATTCTATTCTATTCTATTCTATTCTATTCTATTCTAATCTATTCTATTCTATTCTATTCTATTCTATTCTACTCTACCCTACCCTACCCTACCCTACTCTGTATACTATAAAATGATGTTTTTTCAGCATTCTGGTTATTCCCAAATCAGCAGATTCTAGGAATTAATTGAATATGTAAAGAAATATGGCAAGCAACAGGAGAGGATGAAGTGAAAGTTCTAAACAAAATATACCAGAAAATCTAGGAGAACGTCACAGAGGTTGACAGATTGGAAAAAGTCAGATTGCATACTAATATCAAAGAAAAGAGATTTAACCAATTGCACAATATCCTTCAACAATAAAGGTAGCAAATATTGCTTAGGATCACCCAACACAGATTATACTTTGACATTGAAAGGGAGATACCAGATCATTTACACCAGGGGTGTCAAACTCACACCGTCATGGTGGCATCATGTGATGTATCGGGACTTTCCCCCCTTCGGTAAACCAGGCGTGGGCATGGCCAGTGCGTGACGCATCTGGCTCATGGGCTGGGAGTTTGACAGCCCTGATTTACATGAGCAATTGATAAAAAAGCTTGACTATGTTGCTTTACCTATTTGGTCAGAAAATGTATATTTCTTGCTGTTTAAAAGTTTGGAGTTTTATCATCTATTATGTATTTTTGCATAGTCTTCTTAGCTGATTTTTGGGCCAAAGTTTTTAAAAAATCACTTCCGACTTTTGTGTGCTACAATAGACCAGCATATGAAATCTATAAGCAATTAAGGTTGCATAGTTTTGTGGAAATATTACTCTGATGAAATTATCATTGATTTGGAATGGAACACTTATTTCATACCTTTTAATTAAAAAAAAGATAGCCAGAAGGATTCCCTTTCTAATTTTTCTAAATGTATAGATTTCCTAATCAGTTTTTACAGTTGTGCATTGTTAATTTCAGCTGCTAGATAAACAAAGAGAAATTTGCATTTTCCTATGTGGTGGCTCTATCTCCTATTCCCTCCCCACAGGCTAAATTTTAGGAAACATCTGTTCTGCTTATTTAAACTATCAAAGGTACAAAAATCCATATTTTCTCTCTTTTCTTTTTTAACATTTTCAAATTAGATGTTTCTTACACAGGCTTATAGTGCTCTAATGCAGTTAAATGGACTATGTTGTGTTGAGCTATTGCTATAGCAGAAGGTTGAATAGTGGAAGTTTTTCTGCAATGCAATTTCTAATTTCATATGCAATAACAAATTAGAGTTGTACTACCTTATTTCCCCCCAAATAAGACATCCCCTGATAATAAGCCCAATCGGGCTTTTGAGTGCATGGCAATAAGGCCAAGCGCTTATTTCAGGGTTCAAAAAAATATAAGATAGGGTCTTATTTTCGTGGAAACACAATACTTAATGTATGAAATCCAAAGCTGAACTAGGAGGTATCATATATTTTTAGCTTTAATTTGAAGTCAAACATACAGATACAAAAACTGACCTGATAGTTAAGGCATTGTTCTGGTCTCTGATCACAGGAAGAATTGTAAGCAAGTTCCCTGGGAAATGTAATTAATAGTAGAAAAAGCATCCGAAACTTTTTAAATATTTTCTGCGTTAATTTTGTTTTTAAACCTCAAAAAGTATGTGGCTCTTAGAAAATTATTGACACTAGTGTCTAAACTAAATAAAGCAAAGATCGATTCCAGTTGAAGCATTAAAGGAGTTTAAAATATTTAGGTTTTTTCAAGGTGACTTGGAAGAACCCTTGTTATCAAGTGACTTTTTATTTATTTATTTATTTTTTGGGGTGGGACAAATGATGAGGTTGGATGTCCAATACAATTACTGTTCTTGTTGGTCTGCCTACAAATTTAAGAATGCTAAATCAGTTCTGCCAGTAAAATTCCATTTAGTAATAAACTTATCTCTGAATCTTTAGTTTTTCTGGAGTTGCATTTGCTCAGGTCAGTTCTAAAACAGCATGACATTAGCTTCAGTATTGCTTTAAAGCTGTCACTGAAGCCACATTCCCTGCTTTTGAAAATGCAATGTAAATAAAAACCAACAGTGCTTATACAGTATTTACATAAGAGTTACAATTTATATACTAAATTGTGATCTCTTCCCTGTTCTTGCTCAGTACCAAAAGCTCATATATGTTCATGTAGTAAGGACTAATAGTTCTCCCTTTCCTAAGGCAGACAGAAATATTAACAATGCCTAATCTTTTATTCCTCCTCCTCCTCCTCCTCCTCCTCCTCCTCCTCCTCCTCCTCCTCCTCCTCCCTCCTCCTCCTCCTCCTTCTCCTCCTTCTCCATTATCATGACAAGTTAGACAGCTATTTTTCATTTACACCTTGCTGATTTCTTTCAAGAGAATAAATCCCAGCCAATTTATTACTTTGCCATAAAGTAATCTCATGGGTTTTGTAGACTCCATGTATTTACGATGGAGAGAAACAGAATCAGATGTACTGGATATATATATGATACACATAAGGATTAGTATTATTGAGCTAAGAGAAAAAGAATGTGCAATCTTAAAAGCAGGCTAATCTGGTACATCTAAAATTGCTGTTTGTTTTAATTTCATGCTTGACCACTTGGGCTTATACCTCATGTCCTCTCAGATCAATCAAATAGATTCCATTTTGTAAAATGATATGAGAGATATTTTATGAAATTCTTTGTGTTATTGGATCCAAGTAGGTCTATGTAGTTTTTATCAAATAAAGCAAGGGCTTGATTGGAGTTGGATATCTAACGGACAAGGCTGGGTTTCAACAATACGTTAAACAGCTGTTTCTGCAGTATCATTAAAGTTTTTGTAAATGATTCAGGGTTTACATGGGTTTGTCACATAACTTTTCTACCTGTGATGGGAACAGTATAACATGAAGATCTGAAGATCTAATAACAACTATAGGCATAAACTTGAAAATGCCACAGACAAGAAAGAGCTAAAATAATATTTTACTAAGGATGGGACTCTGGAAATAACTTCAGATGTTGCTTAATGTACAAATATAACTGCTGTTAACAGATTATTTGTTAAATAGTTGTGACCTCATTGTTTGACTGATTTGCCTACCTTGCTGTATTAGTGTTGCCAATCTCACTCTTTCTTTCTTGCTTAAATTCAGTACAGTATTGTGAAATAACTTAGGCAGTGAGTTCTGATTCAGGATCCTGGCCTTTCTGAAAATATTGTTAGCACTGGGTGAGAGAGAAAAAAGATTAAGCAGATGAGTGATAACTGCCTAAAATAATGAACTCCCTTTGAGGTTACAAGGCCATTACCCCTGGAGACCGGAGACTAATATGTTATACTTGCAAGCAGTTTAGTTCCCCTTTTGAAATTTGGATTTCTCTTCCAGATAACAGACTTCTAGCAGGTTAGGACCATTTTTATAGCAACTAGTATCTATATTAACATATTACTGGATATATATATATATATATATATATATATATATATATATATATATATATATATATATATATATATATATATATATATATATATATATATATATATATATATATATATATATATATATATATATATATATATATATATATATATATATATATATATATATATATATACATATACATATACATATATATACATATACATATATATATACATATACATACATATATATACAGGAGCCGTGATGGCGCAGTGGTTGGAATGCAGTATTGCAGGCTAACTCACTGCTCACTGCCAGGAGTTTGATTCTCACTGGCTCAAGATTGGCTCAGCCTTCCATCCTTCTGAGGTCAGTAAAATGAGGACTCAGATTGTTGGGGGCAATATGCTGACTCTGTAAACTGCTTAGAGAAGGTTATAAAGCACTATGAAGCAGTACATAAGTCTAAGTGTTATTGTTAAGTGCTATTGCTATATATACAAACACAGAGACACATGTACACACATGCAATTGGAATTGTCCAGGCAGTTGCCAAGAATCAGCTCTGACTCATTCTCACATTACATAAATGAATAGATGAATGGATAGGTAGGTAGATAGGATAGGATAGGATAGCTGGGTAGATGGATAGATAGATTAGATAGATTAGATCAGGGGTGTCAAACTCAGTTTCATTGAGGGCCGCATCAGTGTTGTATTTGATCTCGGGAGGCTAGGGTGAGTGTGGCCAGGGTGGGCGTGGCCAGCTCGATGTCACTCGTGTCGGGGCCGCCTGTGGCGACACGAGCGCTCTGCCAGAGAAAACAGGCTCTGTTTTCAGCTGCAATGGCCTGCAACCCTCTTCCAGTGAAAATGGAGCTTGGGAGGGCCACAGAGGCACCACAGGCCGGCCCTTTGCTGTTTCCAGGGCGGTCCCGTGGGCCAGATCTAAGCACCCTGTGGGCCAGATTCGGCCCGTGGGCCTTGAGTTTGACACCCCAGGATTAGATAGGATAGAAAGAAAGAAAGAAAGAAAGAAAGAAAGAAAGAAAGAAAGAAAGAAAGAAAGAAAGAAAGAAAGAAAGAAAGAAAGAAAGAATATATTGGTGTTGTCCCTATTCAGACTGTAAGTTCTAATGATGGAACTTATTCTCTGGACAAAAATATTATTGTATATATAAAATTAGTTTGGCAAGCAACAATACTGTGTCTTCTTTATCTAATACTTCTTTTTCTGACTGTCATAATTTTTTTTATTTGCAGAATTGATACTTTTGTCTGTTGTTTTCTAAGAACTAAGAAAAATCCCAATGAATGGATTCTTTGGCTGAAGGGAAAGGGCTCTTTGCCAGCAGGGAAGAATTTCTCCTGGTGGTTTGGAGTGACTGTAAAAAATCCTATTAGGGAAACTTAACCAATAGTAGATTCAATGAGCATTTTGGGCGAGAGATTGGAGATTGTCTTGTAGTCACTGGATCCAAAGTCTAAGACTCATTTCCTATGTCTTGTTTGTATCTCAGGTTTTGTCAAGTTTATTAACATGCTATGTTGCATATCTCATTCCCAGGTGAAAAGGCAACAGTGACTGTGATGAAGAATATATTTATTTTTTAAGAACACCTGCTGCTCTTTCCATTTCTTTTCCCGGGTGACCTGTTAAAGCTTTATTACGGTTCAATGCCAGAATCATGTTGTAGTTCAATTAAGGCAATATTTAATTTCTTTTTTCTTTTCTTTTCTTCCTAGCAAAAAGGAAACAGTAAATGAATAAGGAATTATTTTCTCTGCACAGTGTGACTTGAAAGAATTACTCTTTTCTTGCAGAGCTTAAAAATGTGACCATTTGATTATTCATGCCAACTCATCAATCATATTGCGAGCGCTTGCGGAAGGGGAGTGAAAAGTGATCTCAGGGAGAACAGCAAACATCCAGTGGCCCTGATAAGAAACATGACATGATGTCTCTGATGTCAGACCTAATTCCAGAAAGGACAGTAACGTCCCAGTTAAAAATATCCATTGAAAGAAAACACCCATGGAAAGACTCCCCAAAAGAAATCTACACAAACAACAATCATTGCAGGTTCAGTATAGATTCTTGTATTGTTGAAACAAAACTTATTCTTTCTCTTGTGCATATTCTAGCTTTAGATTGCTTGTCATGCTTTTCTTCACATGGCTGCATGAATTTGTCTTTCTCAAAGGCTCCAGATATCTAAAACTAAAAAAAAAAAAGATTGTTGTTATAATTTTTATAAACTAAATTCTCTATAAAAAAAGTAAGTATAAAAAGAGAAAGGGATTCTGGATTGTTAAAAACATTTTTCTTCAGAGAATGTAGATCAATGAAAACTTTTATGCATCAATCCACAAGTGACTGGCAAAATCTTCACACAATAAAATACAATATTTAGTGTTCTTATATAATATGATTATTAACCCTTCTTAAAGGAAACAGAACAAAGGGTTTTTTTCTTGTAGATAATGGGTCTGCTTAGTTTACAAAGCTATATTGGTGCCTCTCTTTGATACCACTCTCTTGAAATAGTTATGTGATGAAATCTTGCCCTGGGACTGTCCTATTGCCATAAAAGAACAAGGTTTTTTTTTGTAGCTGATGAAAGTGGGCCTCCTACTTCAAAAAATAAAATAAAATCAATTTCACTTCTTCTGCTCTGCATATTCATCTATAATCCAGCTAAAATAATTTGTCTGTACAAGATGTCTGATCAGGGAGGTAAAAGAATGACAACCTTAATTAATTATCACAATATTCAAAATGAGAACACCTCTGATTGATCTCCATCATATTATTTCTAACTGACCTTAAAGCCATTCAACTGTTTTCTGCCTTAAATTGACTATGATTTATAAATAAATCACATTTTCAGACTTTGGAATTTAACTGTTTTATGACATTGCTTAAGAATATAGCCTATAGGCCCATGATGGCAAACCTATGGCACACGTGCCACAGGTGGCACGCAGAGCCATATCTGAGGGCATGTGAGGCGTTGCCCTATGTCAGCTCCAGCATGCACATGCGCACTGGCCAGCTGATTTTTGGTGTTCCAGAGGGTGGGGGGAGGTCATTTTCTCCTTCCCCAGGCTTCAGGAAGCCTCCGGAGCCTGTGGATGGCGAAAAACAGACCCAACAGGCCTACCGGAAGTTCGGAAACGAACTTCCGGTTGGGCCATTGGACTGTTTTTCACCCTTCAGGAAAATTCATTTATGAACTTCCGGTAGGCCCGTTGGGCCCATTTTTCACCATCCACAGGCTCCAGAGGCTTTCCTGAAGCCTGGGGAGGGCGAAAAACGGCCCAACGGGCCTATCGGAAGTCCGGAGGCTTCAGTGATGTCTGCGCGCATGCATGAGGGGGCAGCGCAGAGGGGTTGTGCATACATGCGTGTGTGGGGGGAGGGATTGCATTATAGGTCTGAGCACGCATGTGCATGCTATCGCATGCTTCCCTTTTGGCACTCGAGCAAAAAAGGTTCGCCATCACTGCTATAGGCAATACATTCTGTGGACAACAATAATATATGCATTGTGATTTAAGACCTTGGGTGTCATCTTCTGAAATTGGTACCATCTGTTCTTATCTATTTCCATACTATGGCTAAATGTGTCTTGAAAACTATGGACAATTATAAAAGAAGTAGTTGGACTTACTTGTATAATTTTTATGTTTCAGATAATCAGAGCGAGGAAGCAATTTCTAGATCCATTGCATAGTATAAAACTGATGGAAATGGATTCAGAGAATTCTGAATTAGTCTTTTCATAAAACCTATATCACTACTATTGGACAGGTTTGCGTAGATAGCACAGAAGTAGGATAAAAGAGACAATTGGCAAGCAGGAAGCTACAGGAAATTCATCACTTGTATCTGCTGACTTTCATCTACTGTCCAAATATACCAGAAGAGCATGTTTTAGTTGAATTGTAGTTTGTAAGGTTGAAAAATATGCTGTGACATTCTAGAGAGCTATTACTTTGACTTATGTACAGACACCCCTATGTTATTTTATGGATCAGGAAATTAGCTACCTAAGACAGAAATTCAATAGGTGAAGGCCTAATCCATTGCCACTGAGCATCCACAGTATTTTTACTCAGGGTCTATTGGAGGTTTTATACTGAAGAGAGGTTTACCTGCAAAATAAAAGAATTTAATCTATTGGCATGACGTTTGAAGGTTGCTTAGCAAGGTAAATGATGAAATTCAGATGGCTATGGCTCTTTCGGCAAATATTATCACCTGAACCCTAATAGAATGATGGATTTCACCTGGAAAAGAAACATCAGAGCAAAAATAAAATAATTAATTTGTTGCTAACTTTCCTATAGCACTTAGACTCATATACTGGCCCATACTGCTTTACAGTACTCTCTGGTTGATTTACATGGTCAGCATATTGCTCCTGACAATATGGGTCCTCATTTTACTGACCTCGGAAGGATGGAAGGCTCTGTCAGGATTGAACTCCAGACTGTGGGCAGAGTTAGCCCTGCAATACTGTATTCTAACCACTGCACCACCAGGACAATGACTAAGATTTGCTGCTTAGCTTCCAAAATGTACAAAATTGAAACTGTTCTTTTCTTTATATTAACTTATAGCCCAAGGAATAAATCCAGATTCAAAGCTGCATTGAATCAATACTTTGCTATTGTTGTGGAGGTTCAGTTTCATTTCACAATGAAGAATATTTTCCGAGACACACAAAAAATAGTACATTATGTTCATCAGAATATTCATACATATAATTGAATCTGTAATCTTTGTTACTAAAAGAATAACATGAAAGGTCTCTACTCAGCATAATGTACTTTGAAAAGCAGACAGAAATCAGCTCACATTCTACCTGAAAGAAAAGTTCAGTACAAATTTACTATGCAGATTTGTAAATATTATTCAGACTCAAGTATTTCCTCAAAGGAAAAGGGGATATGTGAGAAGGGAGAGGAGGAGGGAAAATCATTTGCAAATATTCTTTGATTCTTCACTTGCAAGCCTTCAGCCGATATTTTTCCTTTCTTTCTTATGTCTGCATCTTGTTATAGCAAATTGTTTTTCCGCTCCATATTACCTAACTTAATATGCTGCCGGACTGGCTTTGTGTGATATGGACACATTAACATCACATTCAATAAATTCTTGTGTCAGCAATAGGTCTCACTTGGTAGATAGCTTGGAAAAAAAGTATCTCTCTGATGTTTCTTGGCAAGACTTGGCCTTTCTACATGCAAACTGTTTACCTAATGATTAGTTTGCAAGTACATTGCTGAACTCATCACAAATCTGTGAAAAAAAATCCAGCTTTTTGCTATCTCACTAGCAGACTTCTCTTTAAGTTATCTGTTATACAATTTAATTTTATTGATATCAAATCATGCCACTGGGCTGGAAACATTTCTTCTACAACAAAATGAGAATTACAGTTCAATGCTACGCAGAAACATTGGGTTTGGCTCAGCTTGCTGCCAGAGAAGTACATACTCTGAAGGTGACTAGAATTTTTGCAGGGGGAAATATAGTAATCCTCAATTTATGACCATTCGTAATTGCACGAGTGCCTTGCTTAATGACAGCAACAACTTAAAGCATGTAATTCTGGGCTCAATTGTGGTCATAAGTCGAGGACTTCCTGTACTATCTTTTTCACCTTTTTCTTTTTTCTTTTGGCTTTCAAGAACCATAGAGGAGCTACCTGGCAATGAAGTTATGATGTCACCAGATGGAATTGGTCGGCCTTGTATTTTTGGGGGGAATGGCAGGAGGACCTGGAGTTTGCTTCTTTTTTATCTGCCTCACTTATTTTGGCTATGTCATGGGGGAATTCACTGGAAAAAGCAATTATGAATAGAATAGAATAGAATAGAATAGAATAGAATAGAATAGAATAGAATAGAATAGAATAGAATAGAATAGAATAGAATAGAATAGAATAGAATTCTTTATTGGCCAAGTGTGATTGGACACGCAAGGAATTTGTCTTTGGTGCATATGCTCTCAGTGTACATAAAAGAAAAGATACATTTGTCAAGAATCATGAGGTACAACACTTAATGATTGTCATTGGGTACAAATAAGCAATCAGGAAACAATCAATATTAATATAAATCGTAAGGATACAAGCAACAAGTTACAGTCATACAGACATAAATGTGAGGAGATAGGTGATAGGAACGATGACAAGACTAATAGTAATAGTAATGCAGCCTTAGTGAATAGTTTGACAGTGGTGAGGGAATTATTTGTTTAGCAGAGTGATGGCCTTCGGGAAAAAACTGTTCTTGTGTCTAGTTGTCTTGGTGTGCAGTGCTCTATAGGGTCATTTTGAGGGTAGGAGTTGAAACAATTTATATCCAGGATGCGAGGGGTCAGTAAATATTTTCACTGCCCTCTTTTTGACTCGTGCAGTATACAGGTCCTCAATGGAAGGCAGGTTGGCAGTAATTGTTCTTTTCTGCAGTTCTGATTATCCTCTGAAGTCTGTGTCTTTCTTGTTGGGTTGCAGAATCGAACCATACAGTTATAGAGGTGCAGATGACAGACTCTATAATTCCTCTGTAGAACTGTATCAGCAGCTCCTTGGGCAGTTTGAGCTTCCTGAGTTGGCGCAGAAAGAACATTCTTTGTTGTGCTTTTTTGATGAAGTTTTTGATGTTAGGTGACCAGTTTTAGGTCTTGAGATATGATAGAACCTAGAAATTTGAAAGTCTCTATTGTTTATACTGTGTTGTCTAGCATTGTAAGAGGTGGTAGAGGGTTTCTCCTAAAGTCTACCACCATTTCTATGGTTTTGAGTGTGTTCAGTTCCAGATTGTTCTGGTCGCACCACGAGTTTGGAAGAGTTAGCAGTAAAAGGAAACCAGGCCACCAAAGAACACGGTGGCTGGATACCATCAAAGCTGACACCAGCCAAAGCACAGAAAAAGTCAAAGAAACAGTGCAAGATCAGAAGACGTGTAGAGACCTGGCCCATAGACCCGCCAAGAGTCGGACATGACTGAATGGATAACATCGTCGTCATCGTCGTCATCATCATCATCATCATAGCAATAGCACCAGCACTTAGACTTATATACCGCTTCATAGTGCTTTACAGCCCTCTCTAAGCGGTTTACAGAGTTCAGCATATTGCCCCCAACAATCTGGGTCCTCATTTTACCGACCTCAGAAGGATGGAAGGCTGAGTCAACCTTGAGCTGGTGGGATTTGAACAGCTGAACTGCTGAACTAGCAGTAGCCTGCAGTGCTGCATTTAACCACTGTGCCACCTCGGCTCATACTCATCACCATCACCATCATCATCACCATCATCATCACCACCATCATCATCTTTTATATCTACGGTTGATTTGTGAAAAGAACAGACAATCATGTTACTTGCCCCCAGATTTTTGTGGCAAATTTTGAGGGTTTGGATAGAAATAAGGGGGGATGGGATTGCATGCAACTTATCCTTTCTCTTTTATCTATAGGTTTGAATTTCTACGAATGTAATAGTTTTCAAAAATGTTTTGAATATTAACGATCAAAGTCCCTTCAACCCCCTGTTTTGTACTGATGTTTTTGTGTATGTTTGAATGTACTGCTCATCTTTTGTTCTTTTTGTACTAGCTGCAAGTAATTTCCCTGCAGGTATTACATTATTTCCTAGATCAGAAATACAATTTTATTGACATCATTTTCAGGATAGTTACTCCTGCTGAGGACTTTTTAAATAAGAGTGACAAAAATTGTCTTATGGAGTTCACAGAACACCATGAGATATTTACTAGTTAGTCATGTGTTAGTGAAAAATTTATACCGTGACTAAGTTAACTCTAGTGGCAATAAGGGAATAACAAAAAGGATTTTTTCCTCACTTGATATTTGGGTGTGAAAGGCATTTGCAATAAGCAACAACAGCATAAACATTCCTAACACTACTTCTTGTGAACTTAGGTTACAATGTGAAATAGACCTTTAACCTATTGCTTTGAAATAGAACTTTAGCCTATTGTTTTGGATCAAGGATTATTAGAACTAAAAATTCAACAATTTGGGGAAAAAAGTATTAGGAAACATCTAGAGATTGCTGCAATGTTTAGCCTCCCACCCAATTTAACTTAAAAAAGAAGCTCAATTAAGCCTCTAGTTTGGAGTGTTCTGAGGCTTAATAAATTTTAAACAGCAGGTTCTGTTCATCCCAGTTCATATAATACAGTTTCCATTCTATCCATTCAGTTCTTATTTTAGTGCAACGACAGTAGCATATTAAATGGACTTCTCCAGAGCAAAATTCATACCATAGACCCATCTAGTTTATCTCTACTTCTTTCTATATTTTATGTATTTATGTTAGTATTTCTTACTCTTGGTTCATATTTTCATTTTTTTTCCAGGAGCTTGGTTTGACAACTTAATTACCACAATTCACATGGGCCTGAAGACTTCATTCTTTAAGGCACCAGTGTTGTTAGAGGGAAGAAAATCACCTTTTGAATGGCCACATCTTGTGCCTTCTGTGTTCAAGAGTGATATGTGATAGATTTTTGATAGCATTGTCATTTTTTTTATCAACCAGGGATGCTGAATGACTTTTTTTTAAACTTCAAGGACACTTTGGAAACAGGCACTGAAAACAACCAATAATGTGGCAATTGACATTAACTCAATTTGGCTTCAGACCCAATCTGTAGCGTGGATTCTGACAACATTGAAGGAAGTCTTGTTTTCCTCAGGCTGGGATTTAGATTATACTGGTATCAATCTGGGCTATGGACACAAAATAAATCCATCCCAAAAGCTGACTAATGGCTGCCCAAATGCTACTTTCTCAGATCTAGGAGAGATTGAAAGGCCAACTCTATACCACTGAGAAAAATGACAGTACAACTGCAGGCTCTGACCCCAAGCCACAGCTAGAGTACCCTAGGACAGGGTCCCCAACTCCCAGTCCAGGGACCGGCACTGGTCTGTGGCATGCAGCAACCAGTCCACACAAACAGCGAAAACCCATCTGTGGGATGCAGGCAACACACAAAACCATGCCCTCTCTGGTCCCTGGAAAAACCTTTCTCCGTGGAACTGGTCTCTGGTGTCCAAAAGGTTGGGGGATGCTGCACTAGGAGATTTTTGTCTACAGTGTCTGCATGCTTCAACTATCTTATCGATGATAAGAACTGGACAATTCCAACAATACTTTGGATGTTATAGTAAGGCTTATAGTAATAGGATGCATACAGTAGAGACCTGCCCATGGTATCACAAGCAGTGGTGGGATTCAAATTTTTTTTACTATCGGTTCTGTGGGCATGGCTTGGTGGCCTTGGTGTGACTTGGTGGGCATGGTTTGGTGGGCGTGGCAGGGGAAGGATACTGCAAAGTCTCCATTCCTGCCCCACTCCAGGGGAAGGTTACTGCAAAATCCCCATTTCCTTCAGATCAGCTGGGACTCAAGGAGGCAGAGAATAGATGGGGCCAGTCAAAGGTGGTATTTACCGGTTCTCCGAACTATTCAAAATTTCCGCTACCGGTTCTCCAGAGCTGGTCAGAACCTGCTGAAACCCACCTCTGATCACAAGTTATAATTCCATAGAATACCATATTTTTCGGAGTATAAGACGCACCGAAGTATAAGACGCACCTTAGTTTTGGGGGAGGAAAACAAGGGAAAAAGGCCTCTGCCTCCAAGCAATTTGCCAAACAGCAAACAACAAACAGCACAGATGATATACACTGTTTGCTGTGTATTTCTGTGCATGTGTGCCTGACCCATAGAAATAGCAAAGAATTGGAGAAATGTACATTATGCCAGAAAGTTTTCTTAAATGTAGTCACACTAACTCTTCCCAATTATTTAAATAGATCTACTCCAAGGTAACTAAACTCTAATACTAAACAGGACACTGTTACATTTCATACTATACTTGTACAGAGCTGTTAAAATTAATTAAAATTTCTGGAAGTATACATTATTCTCTATTATTTAAAAGAAGATACAATAGCACTGGGCCTCTTCAGAGCAAGCATTTATTTTAAAAAGCTTCTTTATTTTGTTAAGTTGTCTAGATTTACAGGGATCTCCAACCTTGGCAACTTTAAGACTTGTGGACTTCAACTCCCAGAATTCCACAGCCAGCAAAGCTAACAAAGCTGGCTGTTGAATTCTGGGAGTTGAAGTCCACAAGTCTTAAAGTTGCCAAGGTTGGAGACCCCTGGCTCTAGAACAATAATAAAGCAGTCTTTAAAAAATAAGTCTAATAATTTGAACATTCTACAGACATTTATAGTTATTCACTTACCCCTTTGCAGCCAGTTCAGCAAAAATAAAAACATGCGTGTCTCTCCCAGCTACTTGCCTCTTTGCAGTTAGTTTCACTTTCATTTTCCCACATGGCAAACCTAATCAGCTGTTCGTCGGGAAACTGCTACTGACTTGCTTGGCTTTACAGGCTCTTCCCTCTTTCCTGCAAGCAGGTAAATTGCTGGAAGACAGAGGCCAAAGGGTGGGGGTGGCTGGGTGGCTGGGGCTACATTCGGTGTATAAGATGCACCCAAGTTTTCACCCTCTTTTGGGGGGTAAAAAGGTGCGTCCTATACTCCGAAAAATACGGTATATAGAAAAACTAGGATAACAGAAGCTCATAAATGTGCCAATTTATTAAGCATTGATGATCATCTGCATGTTGAATAGTCTATTGTTATACCTTGGATGTTCCTTCTGTTTTCATTTTTACTGTCCATTTTTCCCAGTGTGAAATGATATTTTTCTTCTTATACTGCCAGATTTATCCAATGCAGTAAAGAAATGTTTCATGCATTTCACTGCTTCCACTATCTATCCAAATTCAGATCTATTAGACTTTATAGCAGAAGCACTAAAGTGTGACTATCTGTCAGATTCTTGAACTCAAATCAAGCCTCATTTTTTTCCTCTTGCAAAAGGAAATGTGTACAATATGAATGTCAAATTCATTTATTCAGTTATTGGAATAACTGAATGTAATATATGTAAATTTAGAAGAATGAAATAAGTAGACTTCCCATTATTTCTGAACAGCATATGAATCATGAATAAAATCCTTGAGATGTTTGGAGATGTACCAATATGGTATCAACAATGTTGCACAGGAGGCACATTCTGAGAAACATATTATGCAAATAATGTGATAAAAAGGGGAAACCAGGTCGTCCTCATATTGTTACATTAAATGAAGACAATAAAATCTTGTTTATGAAGTTCTGTAGCCTCTGGTAGCAATAACAATTTGATTAGTAATTGGACAGATGCAAGAGTAAATAAATATTCTTCTACCCTGGTTAACAATTTATTTGTAACTAGATAATGTCTAACCCTTTGGGTCATTGTTTCAGAAATACTTTGTTACCTAGCCAAAGAAACCGGAAGACCACAGATGGTTAAACAAACAATGGGAGTGAGGACAACTTCTGACTTCCTGCTGCTTTCTCCATTGAATTTCCTTGTGGGAAGCTAGTGGTGAATGTCAGAAACCCTTCCTTCCTTCCTTCCTTCCTTCCTTCCTTCCTTCCTTCCTTCCTTCCTTCCTTCCTTCCTTCCTTCCTTCCTTCCTTCCTTCCTTCCTTCCTTCCTCCCATCCCCTCCCATCCCCTCCCATCCCCTCCCATCCCATCCCATCCCTCTGTGCTTCTCTCCCTGTTCCCTCTTCCCTTCCCTGCATTTTCCTGCCCTATCAAAAGATAACTGGCTGCTTCTGGTGGGAGACGGAGTGAAGGATTGCACAAGTGGCTGGGAAACTATCAGGGAATATTGAAAATGAGGATCATGTGACCATGGCAGAGAAGCAGTAGCATTGAAGCTGTAGTAACATGGCAGTGCTGCAGCAGCCACTAGTTCCCTAGATTTAATCTCCATAGGAGTAATGATTTCCAGATGTTTGAAGTTAACCCCTCTGGGTACTTTTTTTTTATATTTGCCCTCTGATGCAGCATTTTGAAGTTTACTAAGCATCAAACAGACAAAGACTTTTAGTACTACAGGTAGTCCTCAAACTTAACAACCATCATTGAGCCCCCAATCATGGTCTTAAGACATTGCAGTCATTAAGCAGATCACCATGGGAGCGTGCCCAATTCTATAACTTTTTTTTGTAGTGGTTGTTAAGTGAACACCATGCTCATTAAGAAAATCTGTTTTATCCAATGGTCATTTTTTTTTTGCTGGAAGCCAGAAGTATACAGTAGAAATTAGCAACAAAAAAAGTCAATTATTTGTGGTCATGTGAGATGCCGCAAAAATCCGTAAAGGAGAGCCAGTTGTCAAGCAGTCACATGACTAGTGGCAGTAAAGGTGAGCCAGTAAAATACAATCACATGACTGGGGCAGTGGTGGGTTCCTACCGATGCTGTGCGGGACACCGCACCGGTAGGAGCTCGGCGATGATGTCATTTTTAGGCGCTTTTTCCGGCTTCTCCGCGTCCTGAGCTGTCAGAAAAAAGATCTCCCATCCACCCTTGTTTTAATAGCGACCTTTATTCCTCCTCCAAAGCACAGCTGAGAAGCTCCTCAGCTGTGTTTCGGCTTGTAATGTCATCCTAAGCATGCGCGGAAGTGAAATTGCCCGATGGAACGCGAGTTCATTTCTGCGCATGCTTGTGATGCACACCGGTAGCAAAAATAACCAGACCCCTCTGCTGGACTGGGGGGGGGGTATGTGCAGTCATTTTAACTTCAAAAATCTGTGTCTTGTGGGGGGGGATTACAACAGATCCTGTTGTAACTTTGAACAATTGCTAAGCAACTTATTGTAAGTTGAGGATTATCTGTGTATAGATCAGGCACAAGAATGAGAATTTTGTAAAGGACTGAAGGACAATTTCAAGATATCTTCAAGATTTTATTCTTTGTAACCACTATGCACTCTGACATGCAATTCCAGGACAGGAGCCAAAATGCTCTATAGAAAAATGAGCAAATGTTTGGGGGGTTAGTGGCTATACCAAAATGAGAAAAATGAAGGTTATGATGGGAATTCCATTACCTTTCTCACTTGGAGTGAAGTTCAGCTTATTTTAGACTTTAACTTAAAGCTTTTGTGAGTGTCTTACCTTGAAACAGGTGGAAACCATGTCATTAAATTGTATCAATTGAGTTGGAAGAGATTTTATGAGATGGTAGATTTGGGGACAGTGGGTTATTCTGACCTGGATCAAATTGAGAATTCATTTGTCACACCGGTTCCCCAGAAAAAGGAGAAAGCATCAAAAAAGATTATATATATATATATATAAAGACCTAGAAAGATACTTTAGAAATTGTTGTAACAAGAGACAGAGAGAGAAAGGGGGGCAGGCAACTTGGATAAGAATGAATTCTTTTCTTTTACATGGATTTTGATGAAGAAAAACAGTCATCATTTAATCTTGCCTCCAAAATAATTGGAAATCTACCAGCATACATAGTTATTTCTTCATCTTTATACTATACTATGTTATAGTAAAATGCTGAAAAGAGACATGGGTTCAGTTGACCTATGTTTAAGTCCTCATTCAATTACTCTATATTGCTCTTATGCAGGGGGGGGGGCGATATTCTTTGAGTTTCCAGAGAAAAGCTGAATGATAAATGTAATAAAAGTTTTATTTATTTCAACATTTTAAAATAATAAGGTAGCAATTACAAACAAAGCCCAGGCCCACCATCTGGACCAAAAGTTTTTTTGGAACAGAAGTAACAATAAAAAGAAAGCAAGGTGGAAAGACCCCATATCTCAAAGGGCAAAGTATTCCATAATGTGGATCAGGGGTGAAATCCAGCAGGTTCTCCGGTTCTGGAGAACTGGTAGCGGAAATTTTGAGTAGTTCGGAGAACCAGCAAATACCACCTCTGGCTGGCCCCAGAGTGGGATGGGAATGGAGATTTTGCAGTATCCTTCCCCTGGAGTGGGGTGGGAATGGAGATTTTGCAATATCCTTCCCCTGGAGTGGGGTAGGAATGGAGATTTTGCAGTAACCTTCCCCTGAAGTGGGGTGGAAATCAGGGGTGGGTTCCACTTACCTTCCCCACTGGTTCACATCGCAACATTTTGACCATGTGCGCTCGCTCCACTCGCACGTGCGCACACGTCCCAACAGCATTGGAGATCAAAACATCCTTAATGACTTGGCAGGCTTTGGCTTCCCTAGAACCCCAATGCCATGAAGTCCAATAGCCGGTGCAGAGGCTCAGTCAGGGAAGCCTTATGTGGCAGAAAAATGATGTAAAAATTAAGCAGCCCCAGGAATGCCTGCAGTTCTGCTTTAGATGACAGGGTGGGTGCCTTTTTAATGGCCTTAACCTTAGTAGGTGTGGGATGGAGACCCCTGGCATCAATAAGGAACCCTAAAAACTCAACCTGAGGAACCCCTATCTTGCATTTTTCCCTCTTCAGTTTTTGCCCTGTGTTTCTGAAATGAAGCAGCACAGCCCTAAACCTATTGATGAGCTCAGCCTGATTGGTGGCAGAGATCAGGACATCATCAAAATAGGTTACCACACCTTGCAGCCCCTGGAGCAGCCACTCCATTAGGCTCTGTGAAATGCCTGGGGCAACACTCACCCCAAATTGGAGGTGCTTGCATTTAAATGCTGCACAGTGGGTGACAATCACCTGAGCCATGGCAGTAGCTTCATCCACCAGGAGCTGCTGGTATGCTTGCACAAGGTCCAGCTTGGCAAATATGGTACCCTGGCCTAAAGAGTGAAGAAGGTGTTGAACCACAGGCACTGGGTAGGAGTTGGCTTGAAGGGCTTTATTAATAGTGCCCTTATAATCAGCATAGATTCTGATTGAGCCATCCTGCTTAATTGGAATCACAATATGGCTTTCTCAATTTGAGAGGTCAATCGCTTCTAAGACCCTTTGGGCAATAAGCTTATCTAGCTCCTGATCCACTTTGGGGCAGAGCGCAAATGGCACCCTTCTAGGTTTCAAGTGGATAGGCGCTACCTGGGGGTCCAAATTAAACGAAATGGGGTTCCCCTTATATTTACCCAGGCTGTTGTCAAAGATGTCTGCGAATTCTCTGGCCAGCATGCTGAAAGCATCGGTGCTTGTCGTGTGGATGCCAGATATGTTGAGGCCAAGTGCTGCGAACCACTCCAGGCCCAGGAGGCTGGGCAGGTTGTGGTTGACAATTATTAGAGGGAGGTGACCGGAGAAGGTTCCGCAGTTTACAGCGAAGGTGCCACAGCCCACTATTGGAATGGACTTGCTTTGGTAGTCCTTAAGGGTTACTGGGCAAGGCTTGAGGCTGCGTTTTGAGAAGTGAGGTATCAGCTGCTGGAGGGTAGCCCATGAGATCAGGGATTTTGAAGAGCTGGTGTCCACCTCCATCTTGCAGGGCACCCCCTCTAACTTTACTGTGGGGTAAAGTTTACTGGTAGCCGAGGCCACTGTGGCCTTGCTGATGCCCATAAGTCGAGGTCGGTGAACCCAGGAGATTGCAAAACAGTCTTCCCATCGCTTTTGGGGTCTTTTGTCCATTTTCTTATAGTTAGTGGGCTCGGCTGGTGAGTCAGAGGCTGGCAAGGCAGCTCTGCATACTCGCGACAAGTGTCCCTTCTTGATGCAACGGTGGCAGATGGCAGTTTTAAATCTGCAGTCAGACCTGTTATGGTTCCCGCCACAACCTAAACAGCTAGTCTGAGGTGATCTGATGGCTGGAGTCCATTTTCTCTGTGATGTTTTAAGGTGATTCACGTCCTCCTCATCGTCTGAGGGTTCATTGTTTTCGGCTTCTTCATAGTGGATGGCTTGATTCCTTCTGGCTAGGGTGGTCGAAGGCTGGGACTGCTGGATCTCTGCAGCTGATTTGTCTGACATTTGAGATGCTCTGGCTTCATCCAGCACTGTCTGGAGATTCAGCTCAGTGCGGGCCAGCAAGTGACGCTGAAGTTGCAGATCTCTCACCACGCAGACAAGTTGGTCTGGCAGAAGGTTGTCTAAATCATGGAAGTTGCAATTTAGGGCAGCTGTCCAAAGGGAGGCCATGTATTCGTTGATGGATTCCCCTTCTCTCTGTGTTCTCTGATGGAACGTGTGCCATCTGGCGATGCCTGAGGGAGCTGGAGAATAGTGGTTCTTCAGTTTCTTCAAGAGGGTCTCCCACGGCACGGTGTATACTGGCTGAGGGGCAGTCAGGGCTTGAGCCATCACGTACATCTCCTGGCCACAGGAGCTGAGCAAATAGTCCCTTTTTCGAGCGCTAGACAGCTCTGTGAAATTGTTAGCCTGCAGGACACACTCGAACCATGCGAGGTGGTCATCCCAGGTTTCAGTGGCTGGCGAACGTGGGCAGAGTAGCCATCCTTATAAGGATGAAGCTTGGGAGATAGTCTTGATGTGACTTCTCATTGCCTGACTAGTGACAGGAGGCAGCGCTCAGCTCAGCGTGCTTCAGCTCTGTCAGTGACTTCAGCTAGCCGTGGCCTCAGTCCAATCCCACCTTCATCACCAGTGTTCTAAATGAAGAACCTGAGTGGGCAGGAACTGAGGTGAGGCAGGTTGTGCCAAGAAAACAGCCTTTATTGCTAACAGACATAACAAGGCAATTCTGAACGGCAACAACAACATGTGCCGGCTAACAGTTCCTTTATATAGGAGCTGTCACACAGGTGGACCAATAGCGGGACTTTATTTTCCCGCCTGCCAGCTGCTCATGTCTTAGCCAATCAGAAGTGACCTGAATCTGGCATGGCTTTTGGCAGCATCGTAAGTCCAAGGATTTAACAGGTGGGGACAGAAGCAAAATGAAGAAGAAGAAAAAAGAAGAGCAAGTAGCTTAAACTGGAAAGAAGATTTTTAGATTTTTAGATTTATTATTAGAGTTGGAAGGGACCTTGTAGGTCATCTAGTCCAACTCCCTGCTCAAGCAGGAGTTCCTACACCATTTGAGACAGATGGCAGTCCAGTCTCTCCTTGAAGGTTGCAAGTGTTGGGGCTCTCATGACCTCTGCTGGCAAGCTGTTCCACTGGTTGATCGCTCTCACTGTCAGAAAGTTTCTCCTCACTTCCAGGTTGAATCTCTCCTTGGTCAGCTTCCATCCGTTATTCCTTGTTTGGCTTTCTGGTGCCATAGAGAACAGCCTGACCCCCTCCTCTCTGTGGCATCCCCTCAAGAATTGAAACACTGCTATCATGTCACCCCTGGTCCTTCTCTTCGCTAGACTGGCCAAGCTCAGTTCCTGCAACCGCTCTTCGTATGTTTTATTTTCCAGACCCTTTATCAAATGAAAATATGAAAATATGAAAATATGAAAATATGAAAATATGAAAATATGAAAATATGAAAATATGAAAATATGAAAATGAAAGAAAAAATGGAATAGAAATTGAACAGTTGATTTGTTTTGAAAATCTTAACTCTTGGTCCAAATCAGTGGTGGGATTCAAAATTTTTTTACTACTGGTTCTCTGAGCATGGTGGGCATGGTTGGTGGGCATGGCAGGGGAAGGATACTGCAAAATCTCCATTTCCTCCCGATCAGCTGGGACTCGGGAGACAGAGAATAGATGGGGGCGGGGCCAGTCAGAGGTGGTATTTACCGGTTCTCCAAACTACTCAAAATTTCCACTACCGGTTCTCCAGAACTGGGCAGAATCTGCTGAAACCCACCTCTGGTCAAATCAACGGTTCACAGAAGCTACAAACTGATACAAGGATGGGTAAAATTCTAGCAAAAAAGAGGGGCTCTGTTCTGTTTTTGCTCTTCATTTTGAACTCCAGGGATACATGTTGCTTTCATTCAAAGTAAGAAGCCAGTATCTGAATGTGATTAACATTGTGATGCAGCACTCATATGGAACTAATGAAAGGCAAAGTTATTCTTTAAACTAAGACAAAAGAACAACCCATATCACAATTCCCATACAATTGCTGTGATATGTCTAATAATATATATATTAAAAATTTGACTGTCAGGACAATGCAAGGCCACAAAAGGGACTCATGGTTCTTTTTCTCCCTTTCTGAATTCATTTATGCCTTACATATTAGGAATAAATCTGCCTGTACTACATGCTGCTGCTGAAATTTGACCTTGATCCTGTGTAAGCATTACATTAATTTCCTGCTTTCCTTATCTGGTACATAAGGTTGATATTGAAGTTACCACTTTGGTCCCAAATATGATTACCGGTACATAGATAAATAGCTCAAAATGTTCATATTGGCATTTGCGTCTTGTTTTGTAACTGGATAGAGCAGTAGGCGATGAATGAGAATTTCTTCACATTCTCTTTGCCTACTATGGTTTATATAAGGTTGATATTCCGGGACTGATGGTTGAATAATTAGCAAATAAAGATAATTCATGGACAGGAGCTCAAGAAAGGGTAGTGTGATCATTTCCTCAGCATGAAAGAAGACTTAATGAACTGAAGGCTAATGCTGGAAAATCTCTGCTAGATAACTGCCCAAAATATAAGAAAATCATTATAGCTTTTAGACTGTCCTGAAAACATTAACTCTGATTGATTGATTGGTTTGATTTGATTTATTCACTTGCCCATCCTACAGTTGTAACTCTGTAGTTTACAATGTTTTTAAAAAATATGAACAACACCTAAAAAGTCCAATTTAGATAATAACAACCACTTTGCAGGCTCTGACTAATACTTCAGATCTCATGCCTTCCCCCCACCCATATCCTAAGAGCCTTCCCCAAAGCCAGCTTTCCCATGTATCCTGCAAGATGACATTCTTTTGCTGATGAGACCCACAGTGTGTGGGATCTAATGGGAGAGATAGAAACAACTGGTCCTCACTGTGAAGGAAATTGACTCTCCATTTTTGAAATAGCAACTGACTCGTATGCAACTACCACACAATCTCTCATAATGTGCATGTGTATGAATAGATATATATTGTGTGTGTATATGTGAAAACAAATACATGTCAGTATAATCTACTTATAGGAAGGAAAGTGATTGGTAATTTCTTTTCCAATTTCTTTTCTTTCAAATGCAAAACTTTTGCCCAATGGAGAAATGTAACATGAAGTCTTCTTCGGCCATGGAAGGGCTTCACAGATAATAACCAGCACCCTGACAAGTCTTGGCAAGCCCTAAGGTTTTCATGTAGCCACCACAACCCTTACCTTACCTCATTTAAAGAGAATTGTGGTAATATTGTTTGCTGCCAACACATTTTGCCTATTTTCACAATATTACCTGGATTTTGATTAATACATGCTATTTCATTGACTGGAGATCCTGTGACTAAAATTCAAGGCGATAAATAACCTTATTTGTAGCTAACCTTGTTTGTAATGGAACCAGACCTATGATCCCACAATAGTCTTTCTTTTTTGTAGCTTGTCAAAATTCTCTTGATGTACTCCCTGTAGAAGAGCCAATATTGCAGTGTTATATGTAACTTGCTAGTTATTTTGGCTTGATTCACTGTGACATCTTGATGGGTAATGACACCTTAGTGACCTACTGCACACTATGTATTAGGATATTTTTCTCTTGTAATATGACAACAGAGCTACCTTAAGCTTTGTTGTAAGAATATAAATTATGACATTTATTTTATAGGGTAATTGTCAGGCATGAGAGCCACAAATTAAGTCATTTTTTATTTTTGTTTTCCACTGGAACAATGACTCAAAAGGATTCACAGCTACAGAATTCCATCAAAATAGATATATTTTTTTTGGGCTGGTGTGGAAATCCACTAGAGAGCAACTTTGTAGGTGACCTTATATCATCCACTTAAGCAGATGGTGGTAAAGTGTGTGTGTGTCCAAAATCTTTCCACAGGATTTTAAGCATATACAGGATTAAGACTAATCTAAGTTGCATTGGATTAACTACAAAAAATAATCATGATCATTTTATCCAGTGAATAATGGATTTCTTTAATCTGATTTTACAACTAGATACAGGAACAGGACTTGGAGTTCTGTCTGCCAAATATGATCTCTAGGAGAGCGTCTCTCAGTTTGACTTTGCTTTTTATGAATGCGAATAGCTTCCCCCCTAACTTCTTTTTTAAAAATTACCGATGTTTCTGTAAAGTCAAGGACAGTTAAGTTGTTCTGTGTTCACTCTGTGGCTGTACATCATAATAAATTAAGTATATAATAGCAGCTGTCCTTTTCTTCCATGTGCCATTGTTAACAACTAATTTTCAGAGTATGCTAAATAAACAAAATAAGCTTAAATTTCTAGTAGCGGGAGGTAAATGTATTTTAATAGATTATAATTGAGATCTGGTGGGATTATTCTCATGAATGGAATAAAGTATTTGAAAAACATAAGTTGTTCAAAACAACAGAAGCAATAGAAAGAGAGGAGGAATAGCATTGTGCATTTAAATAAGTTCCAAATATATAACTTGACTATAGGGATCATCTGGAAAATAAATGGTAGAATAATTACAAGCAATGATGTTGTATAAGAATTCAGGGTCATTCTTAATGCTCAAAGCATGTTCTCTATTACTAATCTTAATTACTGCTCCAGTCCAAAAGTGTTTCTGATCCAATGAGGAGGAGCTTTGGAGACATGTAATAAAAAACTCAATTATTGCAACAATTAGAATCAATGAAGAGGCCACATTTGGCAATATAACAATAACATTGGAGGTCTTTAGTCAAATGCCTACTCAACAGTAGTGGGTTCTAAAACCCGTCACTACCGGTTCGCGCACCTGCTTGCATGTGCGCATGCTGCTTCTGCGCATGTGCAGAAGTGTCCCGGGTGGGTGGGCGGAGTATCCCCGGCAGGTGAGTGGAGCCTCCCACCTCCGCCGCTACCAGTTCGCTGAACCAGGCCAAAACAGGAGCAACCCACCGCTGCTACTCAAGCAGGAAACCCTGTACCATTTCAGACAAATAGTTATCCAATCTTTTCTTTAAAAAGCCTTTAAAAAGCCTCCAGTGTTAGAATACCCATAATTTCTGGAGGCAAGTCATCCCACCAATCAATTGTCAGGAAATTTCTCTTTAGTTCTAGGCTGGTTCTCTCTTTGATTAGTTTCCTTCCATTGCTTCTTGTCCTGACTTCAGGTACTTTGGAGAATAGGTTGACCCCCTCTCCTTTATGGCAGCCCCTTAGACATTGGAGCAGTGCTATTATGCAACCACTAGTCCTTCTCTCCATTAAACTAGACATCCCCGATTCCTGCAGCCATTCTTCATATGTTTTAGCCTCCAGTCCCCCTAAACATCTTTGTTACTCTTCTCTGCACTTTTTCTAGAGTCTCAACATCTTTTTTATATCATGGTGACCAAAACTGGATGCAATATTCTGAGTGTGGTCTTACCAAAGCATTATAAAGTGGTATTAATATTTCACATCACATTCTATTAATGCAGTCCTAGGCTGTGTTAATAGAAGCTCATGTGAAGTATTAAAACCACTTTATAATGCTTTGGTAATTGTCTTTTTTGGCAGCTGCAGCACACTGCTGGCACATATTTAAGTGATTGTCCACTAGGACTCCAAAATTCTTGCATTATTGTAATGTATGTTTGTAATGCAGCTCTCTCTCTCTCTCCATGAGCTCATATCAACTTACTGAAAGTGAGAGCTACCAGGGTCTGAAGTAATGCCTTTAAAGTCTCAAAAAACAAAACAAAATACTCCTGCAAAACCAAAATCCTTCCACTGCCATTTACTGATGTTTCATTGGAGAACTTATAGCACTTATTTTCAGTTGCTTCTCAACTTTCCATATTAATCATAATGAATGCTAAAAATAAATCTGGATTTATATCCCATTGCAAAGGCTTTCAATTGAACCTAGGAAGTACGGTAAATGGGATAATGCCTCACTTAAAAGTTGACTAGTATTTTAAAAGTTTGCTTGTAAATTCATCCTGTTTACTTGTAATGCCACAGCTCACTAGAGTTAGAATTTTGCCTTAGGCTTGTAATGAATGACAAGTTTATAAAAGAAAGAATATTTATAGCAAATTCTGATAGCTTCACCATAGTAACCATTATTACTTCTTTTAACAAAAAATGATACTGATCAATATGAACAAATAAGCCTTAGAAGCTACATTCATGCTTTCTGAAACATTGAAATCTTAGTTGCAACTGAAAACATCAATTTGTCATCATTTTCAAAATGTCATCAGGTTTTTACGCTTATCCATATGACAAAATCAATGTGGAAAAAATGTAAGGTGACTAGATCTATCCATAATTGCTTTTCCCTAAGATTTGAGAAAAATAATTGCATTCAGAAAATATGCTTGATTCAAACGTCTAAAAGAGGTGCCATATTTTAAAACAGGCTAAACCAGTGATGGATTCTAAATCCCATTGCTACCAGTTCACACGCGCGCCGCTTCTGCACATGCGCAGAAGTGTCCGGGGTGGGTGGGCGGAGCCTCCCACTGCCACCGCTACCGGTTTGTAGAACCGGACCCAACCGGTAGCAACCCACCGCTGGGCTAAACCATCTTTTCTTGAAAAATCGAAAGTAGTCTCGTTCACACATTGCAAAAGAAAACTCAAATATATCATATTATGGTTTAGTATGTTGTGTGACTAAGCTGCTATATAAGCTGCTTTATATAATATATAAATTATACCAATAATTCTTATCTGACTGCCTGTCCCATGTTAGTACTCATAGAACTTGGTGGAAAAACATATTGGGGTCTCATATTCTTGGCTATCTTGTCCATTTAGCCCAGTGTAAAATGTTTTTAGAAATTGTTCTCCGAGACCTTAGAAGCTGTTCTTTCACATTTTTCTTGACTAGATAATTTACACTGGATCCATCACTAGTTTTGAAATCTTTAATCTGAATGTGCATCCGTTTATTAGTAAAGACGTTTGTAGATTTAGCCTCAGGAGTCTGGAAATGGATTTAGGCTTCAAGTGAAAGGATAGACAGGCAGTAATGCCTCTAAATCTTTTCTAGTTTGAATAAAATGGGAGCCAAAAGAATGATAATGTACTCAAAGCAGCTTAATAGTTCTCTAGATTTAATGTGTGTTTAAAAATGTCTTCTTGTAATAACAGCTTTTGCCAAAAAAAAGAAAAAAAAAGAAAAAGGGGGTTTCTATAAACATTTTTTTTCTTTTTCAAAATGAAAAGTAAGGAAGACAAAATAGAAGAATTTTGATAATTATCAAGGTCTTTGCCATTGAAAAATGTACTGTATTTTTCGGAGTATAAGACGCACCGCAGTACCTCCCCCCTTAGTTTTGGGGGAGGAAAACAAGGAAAAAAGGCCTCTGCCTCCCAGCAATTTGCCAAACAGCAAACAGCAAACAGTACAGATGATATACACTGTTTGCTGTGTATTTCTGTGCATGTGTGCCTGACCCATAGAAATAGCAAAGAATTGGAGAAATGTACATTTATGGCAGTATATTAATCCCAGAAAGTTTTCTTAAATGTAATCACACTAACTCCTCCCAATTATTTAAATAGATCTACTCCAAACATGACTAAGTCAGGGTTTAATTCAGCTGCCTTATTTTAATACTAATACTTAATACTAAAACAGGACATTTCAGATTATACTTTTACAGATCTTTAAAATTGATGTGGCTTTCTGGAAGCATTCTCTGCTATTTAAAAGAAGATACAATAGCACTGGACCTCTTCAGAGCAAGCATTTATTTTAAAAAGCTTCTTCATTTTGTTAAGTTGTCTAGAACAATAATAAAGCAATCTTTAAAAAATAAGTCTAATAATTTGAACACTACAAACATTTAACAAAATAACATATTAACAGAATCTGCCTCTACCTAGGATAGAACTCACAATCTCCTGATTGTGAGGCAAGAGCTCTACCTCTAGGCCATAGCAGTTACAGCTTACCTCCTTGCAATTTCAGCAGTCTAACATTGCCAGCAGTTTATCTCCCAACAATTTGTCTAATTACAGCTACCGTAGTTAGTTTCATTTTACCATGTGGCTTGCAAGCCTCAGTCAGCTGTAGGTCAGGAGGCTGCTAATTAGTTTCTTGTGCAAATCAGGCTCTGCTGCTGTTTGCTGCAAAGAGGTAAATTGCTGGCAGGCAGAGGCCAAAGGGTGGGGGTGGCTGGGTGGGGCTACATTCGGTGTATAAGATGCACCCAAATTTTCACCCTCTTTTTGAGGGTAAAAAGGTGCGTCTTATACTTCGAAAAATTCGGTAACTTGTCCTTGCTTCGTGTCATAGTCTATGAATTACAACCCAATAGACATTTCAGCCCCCTCTGGTCTTAATACCACACAATCAAATCATCTGTGTGATCTCTGTGTTGTTTTCATTGCTATCTTTATCAATACTTCTGATTGCCAACAGTTTCTGAGAGTGAGAATTGCCTTTGAAGGAACATGCAGATAATATAAGCAGAAAAAAGTCAAAAATATAAAATAGCAATGATAAAAGCAACATTTTTTTTGTGATATGGAAGAACATCAGTGGAAAACTACTGCTTCAGTTGAGTCATGAAGCATAAGCAATGGGTGCTACTTATTTGTTAACTTCCTTAGTGAAACTTTTCCAAATCTAGTTTGAAATATGCATTCCAATTAATTCTCTCCACCATAGGCTGGATGCAGAAGTTCTCATTGAATTGAAAAAAGTATTGCTACTTATAGTGGTATTCTTTCTCTCTTTTCAAGTAGAAGCCTGAAAATCTGTCAGACACACAGCAGTTTGTAGTGATTCATATTTTTCTTATTCGGAATTATTTTGCTAAGCTTTGGGAAAAAATAGACTACTAGTAAAAGACTAGAAATTCATCAGAATAATTTTTTTGAAGTTGGGGGCTTCATGATTCTAGGTAGATATATTAATGTCGTGTTGTATCATTGATTAGGGCATTTGAATGACATTTTCCCTTGAAATATTAGATTTTAACTTGTGAGAAATGTTGTTTTCTCTCATAATATATGGGCCTTTCTTCTTTGCCAGAGTATTATATATGTTTGGCACACATCATTTGGTAATCCATGATTTATGTCCATGGGATTGCTTTGGATAATATTTGCAAGGTCAAATTATTCACGTAAACGTTGGCAGAATGCTGTGCATACCTCCAAAATCCCTTATCACTTTGTATCTATGATATATCTAAACATAAATGTATACATACATTCTAAGCTCACTTCTCAAAAGGTTTTGGTTGTTGATTAGAAGTTTCCCAATTGCAGCATCAACTGATTTGAAAAAAGGTTAGCAGGATTGGATTTGGTTAAGTCAAAACTATCAAGAAACCCCAGTCTATAACCTGCAAAGTCAAAAAGACAAAAAGTTGTGGAAGAAAACAGTGGCCATATAGTGTTAATTTTTTTTAAAGAAAGCTCCAGTCCCTGGAAATCAAGTTCAACTTGATATAATCTTTCCCTTAGCTCCTTCTCAAGATGGAGCTGGGGCATGACAATCTTGGAGGTCAGAACTTTTTCCTGGCTAATTTAATTAACTAGGTTAAGAGAGAGTGTTTGACTGCCTGCCCACAGAATCTTGTGACACCTCTGAGTTATTTATGACCACCAAACCCAACTGAGATCAGCTGGGTAGGCTTTAAGCATGTGTAAAACAAGTGCAACTTCTACATCTGCTACCAAGAACTTGTGGAATCCTGAAGGATGGTACCTATCCTTCCTATGACAAAGCATCTACTAATGCGATTAACAAATCTATATATATATAAAAGCAAAAACCACTCACACATTAATCACGAAATCTCCAGAACCGTAAAGCCTACAAACTTGAAATTTGCCACGTATGTACCTCTTACCTTCTAGGTGCTCACTAAGAAAGGATTTTTCAAAATGACCATCGGAGCATGAGTATTTGTTATATTATCATTAACAAGCTCTGATGCAAAGGAGTTCACCATCCTGAGTTCTACGGGATTGGGCAGCCTATAAGAACTTTTAATTAAATTAAATTAAATTAAATTCTACTCCCCCCTCCCCCTGAAAAGAAATCTGATCCAAATGCAAAACACAAGCAGAGGAGTTTCAGTTTCGCTTTTGCTTTCACAGCAGCAAGCAGCTTTACTACAGAACAGTTGAGCTAAGCTACACATAGACTCCTTCCTGTCTCCTTCTTGCTCACACAGCAAATACTGTTTGAGTTTCCAAACACCCCTCAACTGTCTCACACACTAACAGGATGCTAGCCAGATGAATACCAATGGATGCTGTTATGCAGAGACAGATTTTTTTCTGTTAGAGGTAAAAACCTCTCAGCATGTTGTTTACAGGGTGGTCCTGAGCAATTCATCTGAGGGACAAATTGAAACTCTATGCCAGTGATGGCGATCCCTTTTTGGTTCACGTGCCAAAAGGGAGGTAGTGTTGGGAGTGTCGTGCGCGTGCATGCCCACACCCATAATTCCATGTGCCCCCCGCATGTGTGCATGACCCCCCTGCTCTTGGCATGCGATTGCATGCCCATTTTTCGCTCTCCCTAGGCTTCAGAGCATTTCTAGGAGCCTTGGAGGGCGAAAATGGCCTTCCTCACCCCCCGGAGACCCTCCGGAGGCTGGAAACAGCCCCTTTGCTAACTTCCAGTTTCACTGGAAGTCCTGTTTTTTGGCTCTCCACAGGCTTCAGAGCCTTTCTAGGAGCCTGGGGAGAGCGAAAACAGCCTTCCTCACCCCCCCCCAGAGACCCTCCTGAGGCCAGAAATGGCCCATTTCCCAACTTGAAATGGGCCATTTTTGGCCTCCGGAGGGCCTCCGGGATGGGGTGGGGAAGGCCGTTTTTGCCCTCCCCAGGCTCCTAGAAAGGCTCTGGAGCTTGGGGAGAGCAAAAATGGGCCTTCCCCACCCCTCCGGAGGTTGGAAACAGCCTGTTTCCCGACTCCCAGTGGGCCCAGAAAGCCCAAAAATGAGCTGGCCGGCGCGCGTATGCACGCCGGACCTGAGCTTGCATTCCCACCGATATGGCTCCTCGTGCACTTGTGGCATGTGTGCCATAGGTTCACCATCACTGGTCTATGCTATGCAAATAATGTCTTCATCTGTAACAGAAACTTAGCTTACCATCTCTAACAAAATAATACAGTCCCTTTTTTAACTACGCATTGCTTTTCAAGCTTTAAGTGTCAATTTATCAAGCCCCATCGTATAGTTTCGTAGCGAAGTATGGGTATTTAGCTAGTATTCTCTAAAGTTAGAAAAAAATTGTAAAGGCTTGTGTTTTAATCACTGAAATTCTGAGCCAGTTATTTAATCTGAGTTTATTTGTGTCAGTGGCTTTTTGAAATTGCCTATTGAATTGCAAAACAAAATATCATGGCATTGGGCTCTTAAAAGTGGCCAAGCTCTCTTGCCAACATCATCTGCCAAATTAGCTTAACAATTGGAAATTTACCACCTACACTGTCTCTGCCAAGAAATCAAGATTACGTTAATGTCTTAAACTAATATGGATTTATTACATCATCCTTAACTGCTGATACTGGTACATCACCATAAAAATTAGATAATATGACCCAGAAAATTAATTAGGTTAATACTCTAATCTTTATGTCCATCACAAAGATGCACAGGCATTGTGATAGACAAAGAGAGCTATTCTTAATAGTTAAATAGCCCTTCGAGGACACATTTGAAAAGTAGGTGACTCCAGTACAATAAAAATGGACAGAACCAGTACAAAACCTAGTCTTGGTTCTATGTAATTCCTCCCCCACATGCTTTTTATAATATTACTCTTTGAGTATATTAAAATGTTCTATTCTACAACAACTTTTGGAAGATCTATAAATTATATGGGGTCCCAAGAAGTCCTCTGTGTACTTAGGCTCTATATTCCTGATCTATTTTTTTATGAATATGTGCAATTTCAATTTTCTCCAAACTATGGGAATTATTCTGCCTTTCATCCATCTGGTTTGAAGTTGCCTTCAGAAAGTTGCAGCTGCTTCTAGATAAAAGGAGTCATTACTATGGACTAATTGCTATCACTGCTTTGTTCTTTTTTGTTGTTGTTCCATCAATACATTTTCCATGCTTTTAGGTTGTTGTTTTTTTAGCAACAATATAAATCTGAGCCACCTTACCCCCCCCCCCCCAACACATCTTATTTTATAACTCTAATCTTTTCCAAAGATTAGCTTTGGAAAACAGAACAGCTTTTAGGTGGGGAAAGAATGGGGGAGGGGAAAGCAGATCAGAAAAGCTGATCAGAAAGAGAGAAGGATCTGCAAATAACAAGAACTCAAATCTATCCAAGATCTAATGGAAGTAGAAGACATTCAATATTGAAATAATTGGTATTTTTGTCCATCTATTGAGCGCCGGGATAGGTAGACTTTGTTTGATGGTGCTAAAAGTATCATTGTGAGATGCAAGCTATTCCAAATAACCCTCCCTTTGGCAATTGATGGAAGGTGATTTTGCTGATGGTGTTCAAGTTGGTGCTCCAGATGGCATGGAATTGCACCCATTATCTGTTCACACAATGTGAAGTCACAGCTGCCAGTTCTTTAACTGATGTTGACTTTTATACACATCAAGTTTTTCCCAAGTTATTATTAAATTTTATATGCTGCCTGACTCTGGGACATTACAAATAAAAGCATGAAAAACAAGGAAAAAATATAGTCATTGACCAAAATGAAGATGAGAACGGGACCAAAAAGAAAAAAAATCCAGACAGGAAACAAACAAACAAACAAACAAACAAACAAACATAGTCAACAGGAGAAGTTACTCACCAAAGGCCTGGAGAAGAGCCAGGTTTTCAAGGTCAATTAAAATATCAGCAGGGTGAAAATCTACTCTGCTTCAGTAACACATGCTCTGAAAATGCCTAAACTTCATTACTGAAATTCATTTTAACATGTCTTTGCCTCTCCCACCCCAAATCATCATAGAAGATGTGATGCACAATACTGCAAAGAATACTTGTAGGATCACAATACTCCTGTTTTGTACCATGTACATAACATTTCTTTTCTGAGTTGAATATAAAATATTGATGCTAGTCTTTGGATACCAAATGGCTTGAGACCAGCAGATCCACTGTCCTTTTGCATTCATATGAACCTGACATTAACCTCTGTTTTTAGATTTCCTCAACACAATGTTATAAGTGTGAAGGGCAGTAGATGTAATAGAACAGAAGAGCCGAGGTGGCGCAGCGGTTAGAGTGGGGTACCGCAGGCCACTTTCGCTGACTGTGATCCGCAGGTCAGCAGTTCAAATCTCACCGGCTCAAGGTTGACTCAGCCTTCCATCCTTCCGAGGTAGGTAAAATGAGGACCCAGATTGTTGGGGGCAATATAAATATACATTGCTTACTGGTGTAAACCGCTTAGAGAGTGCTTGCACTGTGAGGTGGTATATAAAATGTCACTAATAAATAAATAAACAAACAGGGGTGTCAAACTCACTGCCCACAGGCCGGATGCATCACGTGCTGGCCACAAGCACCCCAGAAGGGGAAAAATTGTGATACGTCACGTGATGACATGATGCCACGAGTTTTACACCCCCGTAATAGAATGTGAGAAGGACCTTGGAAGGCAGAAGTGGGTAGGGGAGAGAGGAAGAGATGCCGTTTAAGGAACAATCAGATAAAAAGGGGGAAAGCCCACAACTGAGTAACAGACAGAGAAAGAAACTTCAAAAGGATCTGCCTTAAGTTATCACATGGTGTAAAGAGATGGTGGCGGATTTGTACTTTCAGACTTGCAAGATTCTGTTGATATAATTTTGCAATAAAGTAGAGTTAGTTCATCTTGTCATGTGGTCTGGTCTACTTGAGAGGCTGACAGTGGAGTTTGTTGGCTGTTTAGCTTGCCCTGGCCATTTTGGAGGTATTATAGCTTCTTCCTTGATAATTCATTGACTGGCATATTGGTTCCTATTTCCTGCTTATCTGATGCAATTTCCTGCTTCTCTGAGTGTTGGCTATTGGAGATAGTGTTCTAGGTGTTTCTCAACCTTGGCAACTCAAAGACATGTGGACTTCAACACCCAGAATTCCCCAGCCAGCATAGCCATGTGTCTTAAAGTTGCTAAGGTTGAGAAATACTGTTGTAGGCTATCAGTTTCCCCCTCTAGGCTTTTAAATGGGATGTAAATGGGATTTTTTTTCTATATGTCCATTGATGGCTGATTTGTTTGAGTCATGTGTCACCAAACGTAATTTCTTTAGATGCCATCACATTTTTTTGTTATTTCTCCTATAACAGATTTCCCCCTGTAAATGAAATTCCAAATATCCCTCTATCCCAGGGTTGTCAAACTCGCGTAGTCATGGCGGTGTCACGTGACATATCACAACTCCCCCCCTTCACTAAACGGCCCGCAAGCCTCGAGTTTGACAGCCCTGCTCTATCCTGTGCAAGATTTACTATAAAATAATGTACAACTCAGAATAGTTTTGGCAACTAAATCCTGCTTTGTCAGATGCCTTCAATGAAGAAAAATGATATTCAAAAGCTGATTTTTTGTTCTTAAAATTTATGTGCCTCCTGATAGTTTAGATATCTGAAAGGTTTCCAGTGTTGAAATATCAATCATGGGTGTCTTTTTGTTTGTTTTTGTTTTGGCCATTAAAAAATGTGGATATAGAAAGAACCAATAAAGATGGAAGGTGGAGGAACAAATGGTCTAGGAGAAATTATTTAAAAGAAGACCAAGTTCAAACTGATATGACAAACTGTATTTCTTAACATCTTGTTTCCAGAGAGTGGGCTGGTTGACTACCCATCACTGCTCATCCAAGAGGGAAGAAATTTGCACAAAGACTATATTTTGATTTATCCAAACAGAAAAGCTTGATTCAGGTGCCAGTTTTTGAAATAACACTAATCAACTCTGTTGAGAGATGAAACAGATCCAATCCTTTGTGCCCCTCTCCATACCCACCATATAATTGATGCTACTGCAAAGGTTCTGAGAAGCAATTTTCTAATCAAATTTACAAGCGTACATGAAATAGCCAAAACCAGGTCTCTAGTATTATTTCCCCAAACAATTTATTTTAGCTTGGCCCTCCATTATTTGAGCTATAGGCTTTCACAGTATTTATTGTTGTTATTTTTACAGACCCAATTCATGTCGGAAGGGAGGTAGCTTACTACTGCTCTGTCTTGATCTTAATTCTTCTAATTTCTTAATTTTCTGCTCCAGTGAAGTGGGAAAGCTTAAAATTAAACGTTTCATAACTACTGCAGGAATATGCCTGTGAGATCCTGATCCTCAGAGCATTCAGTGACTGTAGGACTCATTAATTTCAGGGGGATTAAAATAAATAAAGATTTTAAGGACTGTTCTGACAGTCTCTTACACTACATGAGGATAATTCTCATCAGTTTATTTGTACTGAAGCAAATGAAGTTATTACCATCTTTAATTCATTGTTGTATAAGAATCTGTGTAATAGAGCTTACTTTTATATTCTGTCCAAAAAAGAAAAATCATATTGGTTATATTGGTTAAGTTTCACCCCCTGTGGTTGCACACCTTGTGTCTTTCCCACATCAACAAAACATTGTTGTGCATAGCTGAGCTGTTCTAATTAATAAATTAAATATTCATCCCCAATAATGATGCCCTTTGAGAGTCTATTTCTGTGGGAGGCCCAGGGCAGAATGGTGGCCTCTGTCTGTCTTTTTGAGGAATACAAGCTATTTCTGTTTTATGTCATTTGGGTAATATAACGTTTTGTTTTGTTTTTTTTTATTAAAAAAGCTATGAAGTTTTCACTAGACAATATGTTGTTTGATTTACGGTTATTGTTTGTGCCTCAGATTTATAGACTCATTCAGTTTGGTGATTGTAACCAATGAAGTGAGATTTGGGATCTAAAAATGCTGTTTATTTATTATCTCACTAGGAAGTTGGTCAGTTCGGTTTATTCTCTAATAGCTCAGTTCTGCCATTATTATTTAAAAGAACTAGATTTCACTAAATTCTCTGTCTCTCTCTCTCACACCCCTAAATACACATAAATCCACAAATATATATACATACTGTATGTACATATACAATTACATATATAGAATAGAATAGAATTATTTATTGGCCAAGTGTGATTGGACACACCAGGAACTTGTCTTTGGTGCATAAGCTCTCAGTGTACATAAAAGAAAAGATACATTTGTCAAGAATCATGAGGTACAACACTTAATGATTGTCATTGGGTACAAGTAAGCAATCAGGAAACAATCAATATTGATATAAATCGTAAGGATACAAGCAACAAGTTATAAGTGGGAGGAGATGGGTGATAGGAACAATGAGAAGACTAATAGTAATAGTAATGCAGCCTTAGTGAATAGTTTGACAGTGGTGAGGAAATTATTTGTTTAACAGAGTGATGATGTTCGGGAAAAAACTGTTCTTGTGTCTAGTTGTCTTGGTGTGCAGTGCTCTATAGCGTCGATTTGAGGGTAGGAGTTGAAACAATTTATGTCCAGGATGCGAGGGGTCAGTAAATATTTTCACGGTCCTCTTTTTGACTCGTGCAGTATTCAGGTCCTCAATGGAAGGCAGGTTGGCAGGAATTGTTTTTTCTGCAGTTCTGATTATCCTCTGAAGTCTGTGTCTGTCTTGTTGGGTTGCAGAACCAAACCAGACAGTTATAGAGGTGCAGATGACAGACTCAATAATTCCTCTGTAGAACTGTATCAGCAGCTCCTTGGGCAGTTTGAGCTTCCTGAGTTGGCGCAGAAAGAACATTCTTTGTTGTGCTTTTTTGATGACATTTTTGATGTTAGGTGACCATTTTAGGTCTTGAGATATGATAGAACCTAGAAATTTGAAGGTCTCTACTGTTGATACTGTGTTGTCTAGTACATAGAATGCACATATACATAGAATGTATGTGTAGAAGTACATATACATAGAATGCTAGGAACAACATATAGTGGATCAAGATACAGTCTTAGTCACAATGCAAATAGCTTCATTAGAATCAATGTGACACCTCTGAGTTATTTATGACCACCAAACCCAACTGGAGATCAGTTGGGTAGGCTTAAAGCATATGTAAAACAAGTGCAACTCAATAACTTGGCATTTTTCCTAATTTGATGAAGACATTTGTTGGGTGATATTTTCACATGAAAATCTCTTTAAAGGCTGTTTATAAGTAGGTACCATAATGGCTATAGGCACGCAATGCCTCATCAAGCTAGTAAGGCACTTTGTACACAGACAATTAATTCCAGGGTGAATGGTCACATTGCTTGGAAGACAGTTGTTTTTTTTTCCAGGCTGCATGAATACTGCTATATATTTGGGACCATTTTGTCAACCCTCTAGTTTTTAACCATCCGGTGGCTTTCTTTGGTGCCATCAACCAGGACAAACATTTTCAAAATCCATAAAAGCCAAAGAAAACTTTCAATTCTGTTGGAATGTTGAATGGGAAAATGAGGAATGGGTTTAAGGAAGCTAACGTGGCTAACCAAAAATAATCTAACAATACTTTCCAGCAAATGTCTACCACAAGATCAAAAATACCATAAAAGCAAGTTCTACAGCACTCTCAGAATGAAGCTTCGGATTTGGACTTCCAAATTGGGAAAACTATTACCAAGCTTCAATTTTAATTTGGATAAAAGACTGGATACAATTAAAAAATGAAAGATTACTAAGACTGGAAGGCCACGATTTACAAATTGGATGGCACGCCTTTTTATGGGAAGAGAAACATAAAATACACCGGTACTTCCAGAGGCACTATATTAGGCGAGCTTTGTTAGAGGTATGGGAAAAAATTAAGAGACAAAATTACATACAAATCCCAAATTGGCTATCAACATTGGAGATGCAAGTACACCCAAATTTTATATATTTGTGAAAGGTCATAACATACAAACAACTATTGGATGAGAGGGGAGAATTAAAATCAAGGTTAGAATTGCATGAAAAAGGTATAAAATTAGAATGGTGGGCCTACCTGCAAATCCAATCAAAATATATGAAAGATAAAAGAGAACCGGGCATAAAAATGGAAGAAATGGAATTGGATAAAATAATATTAGGATCAGAAGAGAAAATGATAAGGAAAATATATCACTATATTTTTAGAACAGACACTATGGGAAGAACAGGTCAAAGAAACGATGATTAGGTGGTGTAAAGATTTTGGATTCAATATTGACCTCAATACCTGGCAAGACCTATGGCACAGAAATAGAAAACTCACTTTAGCTACTTCATACAAAGAGAACCTTTATAAAATGTTCTACAGGTGGCATCTCCCACCCACAAGAATAGCTAAAATGAGCCGGAATGCATCAGCCCTATGTTGGAAATGCAAAAGAGTACCTGGAACATATTATCATATGTGGTGGGAGTGCCAAAAAACACACGAATATATGGAAAAAATAAGGCAATGGTTGGATGAAATATTGGAAATAAAACTAGATTTAAAACCTGAACTATTCTTGTTGGGAATAACTATTGATAAATTTGGAAAAAATACATTATACCTTATGCTACATATTTTGACCGCTGCAAGGATAATATTTGCTCAAAAATGGAAAAATAAAGACATACCTACGGAGGATGAAATTTTAGATAAAATACTAATATGTGCAGAGATGGATAGATTAATGCTAGAGTTGAAGGACAAATCGGATACGGAATATTATGAAACCTGGGACAAACTATATGAATGGTGGGAAAAAAGGAAAGCCAAGATTATGTAATATTGGAAAGGTTGGAAAGACTTAGAAATTGTATTAAAACTTGATTCTATTTGATAAGAAAAATGTAGAAAAAGAAATGACCATATGTAAATAGGTTAACTGGATAATCCGTCATGTACTTAATTTTATGTATTTTGGTCTTTGTTTTGTCTTGTTGTTTGTACGTTTGTTTTTAATTGTTTTATAAATAAAAAACTTTTTAATTTTTTTTTAAAAAAAGAATGAAGCAGTTCGGCAATAACAATGGAAGATCATTTATAGCAAATGTAAAGACAGAGCACAGTTTATTTAGATGTCTAATTCTTGAATAAAGCTATTATTTTTTTGTGTTTGTGTTCATCTCTCAATGGGTGTGCAAGTGCATTTATTTTGTCAGTTGTCCATAAGTATGCATGCAGAGAAAAATATTCAGTGAGTTTCCAGCTGTCAATCTGAAAGTTAATTACTTTGTAAGAGGGGATAAAGTGTTTCAATTTGTGTAAATCACAGAATTCATTTATTTAACAACTTCAATTAGCAAAGTTTTAAATTAAGCCAGATTTAACTAAAAGAAACAAAGTCACCGAGGACTGGTTTAATTGTCTTTTTCATAGCACTTATTGGAGCATAGCCTTGCACAGCTGCTGAAGTACTAATCTGCAGATGAGCATTGAGGACTTCTTCTGGATGTTCCCTTCCAACTTATGAATCCATAACTGTTTGTTATTCAGGCTGTTATGCCAGGTTCTCATTTTCTTCTTCTGTACAGAAACATGGATATTTTTCCAGTTAAAACTTTTTCTATTCCTGAATGTATCTCTAAGGTGACCATCTATTCGCCAATGCAGAAAGTTAACTGTGCTTGTTTATATAGGACAGAAAAATGGAATCTCGACTGTGCCACTCATTTTTGGAGGTGAATATTTGGGGAAAATTCCCTGGATATTTTGACATTTCTATCTGATTTTTGTATGTCATCACTAGCTATTAACAAAGCTCTTTGTGTCCTGAAACAAATCTTCCTCCATCAGATGGAAGCTGATGCCAGGGAAGGTTAATTAATGTCTAAGACTGTTAAGCATTTTGGGTTCAGTAGCAAAAAGATTTTTTTGGAGCATGCAAGGATACGAATATCTGTAACTCCTTAAACCAAATGTTTCTCTTTCTGGAATCACATGGCAGCTACCAAGGGCAATCTTTCAATCCAGGAAAAAAGATGTGGCTGCTTTAATATAGGGGCTATGCCTATACTACAAGAGCTCTGAAATTATTTGTTTACTTTCAGACCTTCAGATCTAGAATGTTGCCTAGCCATACTAAGTATAAACCAGAGGATATTGGATAGGAGAGGAAAGATGTTTGCATAGGTTATGGCCATAGCTGTTGTACCTGGTTTAAGCCCTCAATGATAACTCTTTTGTGGTAGACCATTATTTCAAGTCATATTGAATCCATGATTTTCACTCTTTGCTTAAATAATGCACCACACTGGTTATAGAAACTAACAATTTCTATTGTGGCCCAGAACTCAGGTGATAATTCTGAATGTAAACAACTTTCTCCAGCAGAATATGTGAATCATCAGCCTCAGAAGACATGAAGCCAAGAATCACCTGATCAAACATAGGCATCATCTGAGCAGCAGGAGCAGTATGATTATGAAGATTTAAGGCCTCCCAGTCCCAGTAGTGGGCAAATAGAGAAAAAGCAGAAGAAAGATATTCTATAAGGCTCCTTGCTTAAGCAAGAGAGTAAATCCTTCGATTAAAAGCAGCAGGCTACAGCTGGATTTAAGAAGCAGCTCTGACTCATTATTCCTTGTTGCAATCAACAGCCTTATCTCTGACTCTTGTGTGATGATCTTGTGGATTCTGCTTGTGAAATTTTGACCTCGGGACTAATTGACACGCCTGACTTGAAACTCTGGACTAGATTTTGACTATTCTGTCCTGCTAAAAGCAAGACCATTCAGGCAAGCTTCTTTGAAGGCTTCCATTCCTTGTCTCCTGTTATCTCCTTGCCTTTGAGTAAACTGCTAATTTCCATAGCAAATTGGTGTCTGTGAATGAATAATTGAAATCAAAAGCAGGGCGATTCTTGTGTTGTTAATGTATGTGAATTGATATTTATAAACACTTCATTCCTTTAAAAAAATAACTGTAAAGCTAATCAGGGAATATTTAATGAGTCATGGGACGGTGATATGTTCCTTCTGTAATTAAGGATTGCACACTCCTCTTTCATGTTGGGATGAATTAGACAACAAGAGCCTCAAATCAATATCAAAGCATTATAAACAACTAGGTAGAAAAGCAAAGGACGAGGGTGCTCAGATTATTTTATCATTGGTACTCCCAACCATATGTTGATGACCAGTGAAAGAACAGAGAATTTAAGAAATAAATCACTGGGATTGGACTAGAACTTTGAGGTTCCCTTCCAGCCCTATGATTCTATGATTCTATGTTTTATCCCAGGTTTTTTAACCAAGGTTCTCCAAATAAATATGCTTTAAATCCCACAAAAGTGTTGTTGGTTGGCAGTAGTTTTGCCATAGGGAAAGAAGTGGTCCATCAGTCCTACCAACAGGAAGGGTCTCAATCCATAGTCCCTTGATTGCTTCTTTATAGTCAGTGATTGCAGGATATGTCAGAAGGAAGAAAACTTCTGTATCTCCCACAAAGCTTCTTTTTGCTCAGTGTGCTATGAAAAAGATATCAACTGAGTTAATGGAGTAGATGTGAGAGAAGATCATTAGTAATCTTTGGTTTAAGAGGAAGGGGGGATTGCGAATAAAAGGGATGGGATCAGCTTGACTGGGTAGAAGGTTTCTTTTTAATCGTCTTTGATTAACGTCTGAGCTGAAAAAAAAATCAAGGAGATGGGACAATTAAGCTTCTCTGAGCTTGGGATATTACTTCTCCTGTTGTCTCAGGGAAACATTCCAGATGTTGTTTCAAACCTTTTCTTTTTTTTAATGAGTTTTAGGTACTGTGACACCTGCTCCCTTTTCTTCTATTATGCCTTGTGTTAAGTACCCTTTGGTCTGTTGTTTAAGTACTTGTCACGATGTGAATAATTGCCAGTTGTGCATCTCTACTATTTCTAGATTTACTGTATTTCTAATCAAGCAGACATGTGATATGTTTTACTACGCATGCGTGCATTCCAGGAGTTTTGTCTCCTCCTACCTTCCTTCTCCTTCGAAGCCTCGCCCGAGGCAGATGTGAATTCTTAGCTGAAAAGATGTAGCTTATTAAAGGTTTATTCTTTTGTTACTTTTGTACTAAAATAAATATTTTGTTAATTAGAATTGAATCTCGGTTTTATTTTCTAAGTACGAATGACTTCAGGGAAGCAAGATCCTAAATCGCCTCTTGATAGGAAAATTCCTATCTGACAGTACTTCATGAACAAATGTGCATAAATAGTATGTAGGAATCCATGTGCCATATTTCTATGGTATTTGTGTGTTCTGGAAGAATTAATCTATAGCGTAAAATGGAGAAATGTTGTATGTGCAGTTTTTGTCTGGAATTATTTAAAACTGACCTTGATGGAATGTCTGTACTTGAGTTTCCAAGCATGCAGTGCCTTTACTTCACTGGCACTGCAAACAGAAGCATACGCATGAGCTCACAGCTGGAGAGAGCTTTTGATGCAGCTGTGGGGTTTTTCCAAAACATGCATCTGCTTTAGCACTTTCTGAAGAACTCCTTCACCTCCATTTACATGCTTTGTGAAACAACTCTAATACTTTGCATAGCTCTAATGTTTTTTTTAAAAGTGGCATATTTTAACATTCCCCCCTCTTCAATCTTTTATACCTGTTTTCTATTTAGTCTTGCTATAATTGCCCATCATGAAGGCTACTTGAAACAGAAATAAAGAAGTAAGGGGCATGCATAAGCGCACAATCGTGCCTACCGTTCCTGTCCTAATGTACCCATATATTCATACCTCTTTTACTCTTATTCATGCTTGTACTATTACATATATATTCAATCATGTTTTACTGTTTATACTTTGCTTATAATCATATATGCTTGACAAATAAACAAATACAAATATAAAGTACATGAATAACTAAGATATACTTACAAGCAGTTCCATCATTCTGTTCTATTCTATGCTATGCTATGCTATGCTACGCTACGCTACGCCACGCCACGCCACGCCACGCCACGCCACGCCACCCCACTCCAAACTATAGAATATTTATTAGTGAATAGGTCCTATTTAACAATAGGTTTATTTCAGTAAATTTATATTTTGGCATTTCCTTAGTGAATACACAAACTTATTAAGAATTTACTTTTAAATATAGAAAATCCTAAAGAATGGTTTATTTCTTTTTTGCCTTCATTAACATAGAAATAAAAATACCTCAACATAAAATCATATATGTTTCTCACATACCTATGTGTGCATTTAAAGTTTTACACCAGAAAAAAAAAGCCAACATTTATTTATAGGATAGAACCACCATAAAATATTACTAGAATGGCATTTTGTATTCTTAATGCAAGAAACAAAACATTACATGTATAATATGTTTTTGTTTTCAAGATAGATTGTTGACAGTGAGAATGAGTAGCTTGATGAGATGGAAACACAATTTTACGTCTGCTGTCAGAAAGAAACATGATAAGGAAAGTCACTAATATCTAGTTTAGAGTTAGAGGATGTTTCTCAGAAGTGTCAATTCTTTTGTTCCATTCTTTAATTACATTCATTCAGGTGAGCAACTGTCAAGCATGAAATGGATTTTACAGTGGGGACTAGTTGAATAAGTCTACAGGGCCCATATAAATGAACCAAAACAAGGCACATTGCAAAAAGCTGATCTGTATAACTCCACAAAATAACACTTCTCAAAATAGCAATATAAATGCCTTACTTTTCTGTCACTAGCTGGACCCCCTTGTTCCACTTGACTTTTCTTTTTAAATTTGTAAAGTTTCAAATCTTTATTTGTTATTTTTATTTACAAGAAAGGCCCTGCTAGACTTTCAGCTAAGATCTTAAAGGGAAGGACATGGTCCCAGAAATCACTGTCATCAATTTTCTGTTTGGTAAATGGGATTTTTCTGATGGGTCACATCCACCGTAAACACATACCTGGGTATCTTTTTTTGTGAGAACACCACTGACTTGTCAAAATATACTATGAGTTCAAAAGATTGCCTACCCCTGGCCTTACAATTTATGAATTTATGTAATTGTGTTTGATCTGGTAGGAGCTCAGTCCATGAGCTTCTACAGAAGGGTGGTGGACTTAGAGAGGATTCAGAGAGTTAGCATGTTAATGCTTCATGGAAAATAGTGCACAGAGACCTGCTCTAGATATGGTAAAAAGTAGCAGTATTAGGACCAGCCCTGGAGCACGGCAAAGCTGCAGCATGAATGTGGCCTCAATTAATTACAGTCTGCTTGAAACTTGATAGCTAGCCAAAATATATGATGTTGTTGTTTTAATTGGAGGATAGGTTTGGAAACCAGTGTAGAACACAGCTGTTTGGTAGCTGTATATAGATTCTCAGTTTATTTGTATGCATGAAAAGGAATTAAAAAGTAGAATATGAATTATCTACTTTTTAATTCCTTTCTAATTACAGCAACTGGGAAGTGCTTTGAATCAGTTTCTTGACTGTCCTTTTGGGATACAGTGGTATTTTTGTGTTTTCTAAGCCTATTTTAAGTAATTGCTATTAGAATGTAGTGGATATTGAAAACAGCAGTGTGTCTGAGATAGATGCACACCAGAAAGATAAGTATATTTACATTTTGCCAAGGGAAGCAAAATGATATAAAAATAATATATGAGGTTGAAAGAGCAGCTTTGGGTATCTAAATTTTTTTCTGGAAGTAGATCATTTATTTCTCCATAGACATTATTTACCTTTTTTTTTAGTTAAAATGCTTTAATTATTATACTGTACTTTTTCTTATTTTGGCCTTTGTCTTTGAAAGCTCAAATTATATTGAACTGAGCTACCTCTAGAGAAATCAATGCTTGTGGAATCATGGCTAATCTTACACATAAAACCCATTTTCTATATTTCTATAAAAATATGTATGTGTATATTTTTAAATTCTAAAAAAATCCAAATGCAAAACCTTATACATATTTGTGAAAAGCGAATGTTGTTAAGCACCTGGCTTAAAGTCCACAGAAGTTATCCAGACACTTAATGTGCCATATTATCATGTTATCTTTATTACATATTAAAATGAAGGTGTTTTAAGCAGGTGATCACCTATTATCCGTATGAGTCCCCTTTGAAATCCATTGTAATTTAAATGTAGTGCTTCTTTCCTTCCTATCTCAATGGATGTACTGCTTTACATTTCTTGGGTTTGGTGATAGCAGGCAGTTAATTGTTGACAGAATCCACTTTTATTAAAGTTTGTTGCAAAATCAAAACCAGAAGCACACACAGATGACTGATTCAGCTGGATTCAATAACTTATTTATAAACATAATAATATATATATATTTACAATACCATTTGCAGAGTTCTTCTTCAATGTAGCAACAGTTAAAAATAAAACACAAGCAGCTTCTAGTTCAGAGTTCAGAGAGGACAGAGAGCACAGAGTGGAGCCTTAAGCTTAAGCTTAAGGCTTAATACTTAAGCTTAAGTATTCAGTTTTGATTCTCTGCACAGACTCAGAAGTGATTAGCTCCTATTGGCTGATTCAGTTGCCATGCCTATTCATTGGCTGACCTTGTTAACATGGGCTCTCCCAGTTCATGAATATCTTAACAACTTTCCCATTCCAAGAAATTCTAACATCCAATATATCCTCCTCCTCTCCATCTTCCACTCCTCTTCCATGCATCTTGAAGAGCCCCCTCTTTCTTCTGTACTCAGAGTGGCCAGAAAGAGAGGGGTTTTCTTCCCTTTCCCATCTCTTTCTTCAGATTCAGAGTGGCAAGAAGGGGCAGTACTTCCCTTTCCTTTCTTTGCTCTCTATCATTAAAGGCCCTTCTGCTGGACCTCATGAGAGACCTGCAGATTTAGCACTCTCTCATTCTGGTGACACAATCTCTTCTAATCAGGAAAGAAGCAGAAGTGGGATGCTGAGGTCAGTAAGGCCATGGTTATGGTATTGAACCAGGAAGGAAGGTTTCCCCCCACCTCCCCAGCATAGTTGGAAACTGAAAACAAAAGGCCACTGGAAATGTCCAGTAAACTTGGCATTCAGTTTGCCCGGTTCTCACACAGATGAGCAATTTGCAGTAGAAAGCCAAAAATGATCTCTGATAATGATGGGAGGGCCACAATGGTTTGTTGGAGGCCTTGACATGACCTCACTGTGAATCTCTTAGGTGTTAGGAGAGCCAAGTATCCTGACCACCTTACATATTTTAGATTATTTATTTATTTAGGAAATAAGATTACTAAAGCTAGGTAATGTTATTCCTGCCATGACTTCATGGCATAAAAATCCCAGAATTACTCCCACTAGGATTGGTGGCAGATCTTTTTTTAAAAAACCTTTAGATGAGAAGGTCATCAAATTAATTGGGACTTATATTTGGATGGATACATATAATATGATTTTGGACATGTTTACTCAGAAATAAGTCCCACTGAATTGTAGCTTCCGGATATCTTGTACACGGGACTAAAATAATCTATGTATCATCTTCTTCACATTTGTTCCATTTGGTTTGCACTGCATTCACTGAGTTTATGTGGGAAGGACTTTCTTGTATGATGCAACAAAGTATTTTGTTTTTCAGCCTGCTTGTTTCAGAGCCTGATTAGAACTGAAAAAATGCCCTGCTTGAGATCACTCAGGTAGCTTCCATGCCTAAAGACTAGATTTTCCCACGCACATGCGTGCGATAGCGCGTGCGCGCACTATTTCAGCACCCGAGGAAAAAAAGGTTCGCCATCACTGGTATAGGATACAGCACAAGTGTCATTACATAAATAAAAAATCAGGTTGGAAAGAAATGTAAAGTTTGCTTTTTATACTGGAAAGATATAGGACTGGTGCCGTTGGTTAATTGGATGGAGCAGCTGGCAGTAACCTTACTGAATGTATAAATGAAATAAAAGAAAGTAGTGCTGCAAGAACATTTGGAATATGCTCAAAATTCAAAATGTGTTAGAAAGATGGCGGTAAAAGTAAAACTTAACAGAGAGAAATAGATATCTTCTTAAATTTAAAAAGTCAGTACCAGACAGTAATAGAAGCATGGTTGACTAAGCATAATATTGTTGGAGATGCATTTGTGGGCAAATGGACTCATACCCCTCTATTAAAAACACATTATCAACACAACCTCAGTTTTATCTGAAAAATCCTATTAGTGGAAAGCATTGTGATAAATGAGTATAAGTCAAGGGCCAGTAAGTATTCTCTCTGTCTCCTACCATCTATCTATCTATCTATCTATCTATCTATCTATCTATCTATCTATCTATCTATCTATCTATCTATCTATCTATCTATCTATCTATCTATCTATCTATCTATCTATCTATCTATCTATCTATCTATCTATCTATCTATCTATCTATCTATCTATCTATCTATCTATCTATCTATCTATCTGAGTCCCTAGGGATTGGGCGGCATAGAAATCCAGCAAAATAAATATCTATCTATCTATCTATCTATCTATCTATCTATCTATCTATCTATCTATCTATCTATCTATCTCCATCCTTCCTTCCTTCCTTCCATCCATCCATCCATCCATCCATCCATCCATCCATCCATCCATCCATCCATCCATCTCTATCATCTATTTCTATCATTTATCTATCATCTATCTATTTAACACACTTATATGGGTCCCCCACTTACACATAGCAGGTGGCTTAGATATATCATTAAAATTAAAATTCCACAATGTAAAAATTCCCTAACCCTCTCCACTTTCACTTCCTCTGTGGAAGCAAGCACAATGATGCCAGCCACTTGATCAGCTCTGGTCAGCCTGAGGTCCCAGACCTGCTGACAGAAGCATGTCTTCAAGATCTTCCAGAAAAATTTCAAAGTGGAGGCCTAAGAATAAACTAGAAGAAGATGGGTTATAACTTGTTGGAGTGTTCTTTTATCTGCTAGTTCATTGAAGTATTGTTTTACAATTAAAATTGTAAACCACTTGGGAAATAAATAGTGGTAAATAAACAAGTGTTGATCAATTAAGTACAATTTAAAACTCCCTTCTAAAGAAGAAAAATGCATAGCAATGATCTGTATATTAGGTAGAAGTAATGTTTTCCACAATTCCAAATAATTTATTCGAAAGCATTGATGACAGTTTAATCCCTGATGTGAATATGTAGATTAAATGTCTACTCTATGAAATGCCAGTGCTAATATATATGTTGTAAAAAAAGCCTCTAATATTCATTAACTAAAATCCATTTCTCATACATTGTGCTCGATGTAGATGCCTAACTACAATATACATGTATATCATAATCCATTCTTGAAATCACATTAAAGACTGATTGATCTGAAAATCAACTGGCAAATGAAAGACTCTTCCTAACTAATATCATGGCATGTGTATTTTGTCCATCTGCATTTCCTTACATTCAAAATATCTTAAGAAACAATATTCTCCATAGATCTTTTTGTTACATTTAGAGAGTCTCATGAGTTTTAATTATAGGATTTTAGATCTTGCCTTAACGACTTCTAATTATAGGATTTTACATTAGTAAACATTGGGGTCATTACTGCAACAAGAAAACAAATACTACATAACATTAAACTACTGGCTCAATTTTGTATGATTAACTGTTGCATAGTATGACTCAAACAAGCTAAGAATAGATAAAGTACAATAAATATACATATTCATAGTCTATTTATTTAATTTTCGTATCATAGGCATCTTTTGCTTTATATGTAGTCCTTGATAAAAATGACAGTAGATCATGCTTCACCTAAACCTGCAGCCCAGGGGTGGGTTCCACTTACCTTCGCCACCGGTTTGCATTGCAACGTTTCGCGTGCACTCACTACGCTTGCGCGCACACACACGTCCCGTCGTGCAATTCTGCTTCTGTGCATGCTCAGTAGCTATAATTACTCCGAAACACAGCTGAGGAGCTGATCAGCTGTGCTTCGGGCAAAGGAATAAAGGTAAGTATAAACCCAGGGGCGGACGGGAGGGCCCTTTTTCAAGCAGCAGCAGCAGCAGAGGAAAAAACTTCCAAACAGTAAAAAAAAATTCAGAAAAAATTCCCAAAAAAAGATGGCACCTACGGACCGGCACCAACGAAACCGGATCAGTGACGCCATCGTCACCAGCGGGTCGCTACCAGTTCGGGCGATCCAGCCCGAACTGGGAGGAACCCACCCCTGCAGCAGCCCCTAAACCTTTTGGGTACTGGGGACCGGTTCCGTGAAGAGAGGTTTTTCCGTGGACCGGAGGGGGCATGGTTTTGTGTGCTGCCTGCATCCTGCAGATGGGACTTCGCTTGTTTGCGAAGTCCCTGGTTCCTGGCATGCTGCAGCCCGATGACAATCCTTGGACTGGGAGTTGGGGACCCCTGACCTAAACAACAGTGACATTTTTTTTTATTTGCAGTTGTGGGCACAGATTAAAACTTCACACAGATCAGAAGATGCTTGATAGCAATTTAACAAAGAACAAAATTCATGAAAAACAATCAGATTTCACAATCCAACATGTATATTGAAAACTATTCCTGTCTGTAGTAATATATGTACAAAAAGAGATTGAGTCTAAAGAAATAAAAGTAGACTCCAAAGGAAGATATATAATGGTGGAAATTGAAATAGGGGGAGAAAAAATATTATTAGTAAATATATACGCACCCAATCAAAAGCAAAAAAACTTCTATCAAAAGATACATGAGAAATTAATGACAACTAAATATAAAAATATATGTTTACTAGGGGATTTTAATGGTATAATAGATCCAAAAAGAGACTACATAACAGGGAAAAACAAAAAAAATAACAAAAATACACTACCAACTACATTCAAGGACATGATAGAGGAGTTGAATTTGACAGATACATGGCGATTATTGCACCCTAAAGACAAACAATATACATTTCATTCAATACCACATCAATCCTTTTCAAGAATAGACATGGTCTGGACAAATAAAGAAATATGCAAGAACATAGCGTCGGTGGAGATAGCCCCAAACATATGGGCAGACCATAGCCCCTTAATAGTAATATGGAAAGGGAAAAAGAAAGGAATAAGGAGATGGACTTTGAACACAAAAATACTCCAAGAAGTTGAATACATACAAACAATTACCAAAGAAATAAAATTATTTATGAAAGAGAATAAGAAACAGCCTACAACCATACAAAACTTATGGGATACATTAAAAGCATATATAAGGGGAATTACAATTGCCTATATGGCAAAGAAAAATAGAGAAAAATGGCAGGAATACAATGAAAAAATAAAGGATATTCAGCAGTTAGAAAAAAGACTGCAAAAAGAACCAAAGGAAGAGAATACACATAAATTATTAATGGAAACGAGACATAAATTGAATTTAATTGAACAACAGGAATATTTGAAGGATATTAGGCTTACAAAACAAACATTCTTTGAAACAGCAAATAAACCCGGTAGATGGCTAGCTTATAAAATTAAAAAGGAAAAAAGCAATAGAATTATAAATCAACTGATAGACACAAATGGGGAAATACAACACTCAGACGAAAAAATAAAAGAAATTGCAACAGAATACTATAGAGACTTATACAGACAGGACCCAGTGGAACTAAATAAAATAAAAGAATATTTAAAGGAAATTAGTATGCCGCAAATAGAGGAAATTGATAAGGAAATGTTAAACAGGGATATTACAATACAAGAAATTCAAAATGCAATTCAAAAACAAAACAACAATAAAACACCAGGACCGGATGGATTTCCAGGGGAATATTACAAAAAAATGAGTACAATACTAGAGGATACTCTATTAGAGCTATATAATGAAGCATTAACAGGAGCTAGGATACCAAATACATGGAGGGAAACATATATCACCACGATCATGAAAGAAGGTACCGAGAAAAATCATATACAAAACTACAGACCAATTTCGTTGTTGAACACAGATTATAAAATTTTTATGACAATTATGGCAGAAAGAACCAAAAAAATACTAAATAAAATTATCTATTCGGATCAAAATGGATTTTTACCAATGCGGCAGATAAAAAACAATACAAGAATCGTCTTAAATATATTGGAATATTACGAAGCGCATCCAGACAAGCAGGTCGCCCTAGCTTTCCTGGATGCGCAAAAAGCGTTCGACAACGTAAATTGGCAGTATATGATAGGTTTGATCAAAGAGATGAAATTTGGCGACAAATTTGAAAAAATTATAGAAACAATCTACACCTCCCAGTCAGCCAAGATTATGATAAATGGGGATATGACACAATCATTCCGGATCTTTAAAGGAGTACGTCAGGGATGTCCGATGTCACCTCTGCTCTTTATCTTAACATTGGAAACATTACTAAACAAAATTTGAAATAATAAGGATATTAAGGGAACAAAGATTAGAAACCAGGAGTATAAATTACAGGCATTTGCCGATGATCTCGTATTCTTTATAGAAGAACCAATTGAAACAGGGCAAAAACTGATTAAAGAGATAGAGGAATACGGAGAATTGGCAGGATTGAAAATCAATAAACAAAAAACTAAACTATTAACAAAAAATATGACAATAAAACAAAAAGATGAATTGGAAGAGAAATTAGGCTTACAAACAACCAAAACAATTAAACATCTAGGGATAATACTAACAAATAGATGTTCATCTATTAAAAAAGACAATTATGACAAATTAGTAAACCAAACAAGATTAGAATTAGAAAAATGGAAAAAATTACAGTTATCATTATTAGGGCGTATAGCTGCAATTAAAATGAGTATACTGCCAAAATTTTTATACCTATTCCAAACAGTTCCGATCAAATTAGAGACTAAATTTTTTACTAATTTGAATAAAATTATATCTAAATTTATATGGCAAAACAAAAAGCCAAGAATCAAATTAGCGAATTTACAGGATGATAAGAGCAGAGGTGGTCTAGGGCTCCCTGACTGGAAACTTTACTACAAAGCAGCATCCTTGGCGTGGATAAAAGAATGGATAAACTTAACTAACAAAAGAATACTAACACTAGAGGGCCACGACCTACAAATGGGATGGCATGCTTACATATGGAGAGATGGAACTAAGCCACAACTTAGCTTCAACCAACACCTAATTAGAAAATCTTTGTTAAAAACATGGTATGAAATCAAAAAGAAGAACTACATGAAAATCCCCAAATGGCTTTCAATTATAGAAGCCATGACCTACCCCAACCTAATTGATATAACCAAAGCAGCAAAATATAGCGATATATTAGATCTGACAGGGAAATTAAAAAGTAGAGAACAATTGGCGGAACAAAATATAAATATTGATTGGTTGACTTACAATTAAAAACTCGACACAAAAAAGATACTGAGGGATGGGTATAGAAATGGAAATGCAAAAACTGGATAAAATTTTGATTGGCCCGGACGAAAAAATAATATCAAAACTATATAAATATCTGCTGGAATTTGATAAAATGGAGGAAATTGTCAAGGAACCCATGATAGCATGGGCAAAAAACGTAGGCCACAACATACACTTAGCTGACTGGGAGAAAACATGGAATATAAACTGCAAAATAACTAAGTCAACAGCATATAAAGAGAATTATTATAAAATGTTTTATAGATGGCATTTAGCTCCATCAAGATTGGCCAAAATATACCCAAAAATGAATTCGGCTTGCTGGAAATGTAAAAAAGACGTAGGTACCTTCTTTCATGCGTGGTGGTTGTGTCCCGAAGCAAAGGGCTACTGGAAAAAAGTGCATGCCTGGTTACAAGAAATTACTGAGAGAACAATGGAATTTACCCCAGAATTTTTCCTTCTGGGGATAATGGAAAAACAACATCCAAAAAATATACAATATTTAATACTACATATTACAACTGCGGCAAGAATAACATATGCACAATATTGGAAAGACAATCAAATCCCACCAGAAAATATACTAATGGACAAAATATATAGATGTGCCGAAATGGACATGCTGACTATTCAACTCAAAGGACAATGCGACTCAGAATACTACAAAACATGGACTAGATGGTACAACTGGACTAAAAAAAAGAGGAAAGACTGTGTGACAACGTGAGAAGAAAACAAAGACAGAAGAGACTGTAAATTTATGATTTAATGTGCATAATTGAGATATAACAATGTTGTAAAAACGGGTGTAGATCTGTATCAAAATATTCAGATGTTTAATGAAGAAAAATAATAAAAAAAAATTAAAAAAAAAAAAGAAAGAAAACTATTCCTGTCAATCTGGAAATCAGATCCAATGACTTGTAAAAGTGATTTGAATAGTGTAACAGTTTATGATTTTCCCCCCAGAAATTTTGCTAGACTGATCTTTTCATTTTAAAAAAAAGTTCGGTGCCTGAGTCAGCCAAAGCATCTGCCGATAAATGGAAAATTAGCTTTGCATTCCAGGTACGATCCAAAAATATAAATCTATGTGCAATAATCATAATTTGAGCAGATGCACAGGTTTTCCTAGTAATTTCCCTTAGGGAGCACCAAGTTGGAGAAAATAGCTTAATGCAATAGTCTAATTCCACTTTTCAAAACAGAATTAAAAAAATTCATGAAAATTTTCTTGTATTTTTGAAAAGTAGTGTTCTGCCTTTATATTTGTATTATAAATGAGAAAATCGTGACATTCAAAGCTTGTTGAATAAATCATGTGCAAAGAAGAGACAAATATGACAAAATTGTTTTGAACACCATCTTTACATAATATAGCTAAATACCTTTGTTTTGATTAAGTTTGTTCAGATTTTGCTAGGCCAAAGCAAAAATAATAAAATAGTGCTCATAGTTAGATTCCCTGGTCAACATTTATTTCTGGATGTTAGTAGGCTGTAAGATTTTTTTCAAAAATAAACTTTAACACTTCCTGATGTCAATGTGTTTACTTACAGTATAATAAACAGATGATTCTCATGACTCAATGGTACTCATGTTTACCTAGAAATAATAAGGTTTTCTTACATCCTCTTTTTGCCCCCCAAAAGAGGGTGGAAATGTTGGTGCGTCTTATACACCGAATACAGCCATTTTTGGCCTCCCGAAGCCCCACCCCCGCATTTCATTTTTGCGAAAAATGGGTCTTTTTTGCAAAAAATGGGGGCTTTTTGCCTTCCCCCACCCCCTAGGAGGCTCTGCAGGCTTCTCAAACCCTCTGCATGCCCTGTTTTTGCAAAAAAATAACCGAGCGTTTTTCTGGCCGTTTTTCACAAAAATTGGGTGTTTTGCCTTCTAATTACCCCATCTAGCATAACTGGAGGAGGAATTCTGGGAGTTGAAGTCCACTAGTCTTAAAGCTGTCAAGTTTGAAGACCCCTGGGTTAGGGGTTAGGGGTGCAAGGGTCTTCAAACTTGGCAAGTTTAAGACTTGTGGACTTCAACTCCCATTCCTGAGCTAGCATGACTGGAGGAGGAATTCTGGGAGTTGAAGTCCACAAGTCTTAAAGCTGTCAAGTTTGAAGTTTGTAAAAAGTGTACATGGTTGTAAAAAAGTATACATGGTTGTAAAAAGTATACATGGTTGTAAAAAGTATTCTGCTACACTGGTATTTTATTAAATAATATATTACTACACCATTTGGTTCAGAATACTTTTTTCCTTGTTTTCCTCCTCTAAAATCTAGGTGCGTATTATACTCCGGTGCGTTTTATACTCCAAAAATACGGTATATTAAAATTGATATAAAATCTGGACTATGTCAACTTGGTCACACACTCTGACAAATAAGACCACTGTATCAGAGATACAGTATGTACTGTAGGGTTGCCCAGATCAACTTGAATCCAGTCCTTTGGTATAGTATTAATTTACTAATTCTTTTCTGTCAAACTATTTGGTTAAAACAAGCGAACAATTTTTATGAGTTATTATATACATCTATATAGTGTACCATTCCCAATCAATTGCAGTTTTAAGCAACATGTCCTTACAATATATTTTAGCTAGTATCACTAAATATAATTTATTTGATCTGAAATTTTGAACTGAGAATAATAGAAATTGCTAGATTCTGTTATTCATACCATACTGAAGTAAATGGTAGATGATGACCATTCCCACTAATCCAGATCCAGGGAAATCTTTATTCTTTTTCATGATACAGTATACATTCAAATGTAAATACATCTTTAAGGAGGCTATCTTTGATTCAAAGGAATGGAATTAAATCAGATAATGTTACCTCCTTTATTTGGAATTGGTCTCTCTGAATTTACCGTTCCCCTGACATTTTTTTAATGTCATGAATTGATAAATAAGTTTGGCTAGACCAGGCAGATAAATTAAGAATGATAAATCAGTTGACAGGGTAAAGGCAGTGAGGGATAAATGGCAGAAATATCAAGTACCGATAAGGAGGAGCAAACAAAATTACTATAAAAGCCAGTGGCAAGAATTAAGACTGTCATGTTTACAAAATGATGATACAAAATTCCAGAAAGTAGTTTCCCAAGGCAAGAGAGGAATAACTGTGATAATTAGAAGCAGAGGTTTCACCTGAAGTCTGAACAGACTGGTTTAAAAATGAATTCGAGGGTTTTGGAATATCAAACCAATAGTTAATGGGTACAGATTTATTAATTCATCATTAATATGGCACCCAATAACTGCTCCACAATCTTCAACTGGTTCAAAATACAGTCGTCTGCATGATTTTGTGCAACTCTAAGTTTGCACATGTGTCACCTCTCCTGCAGGAGCTGCATTGGTTGCCAACTTGCTTCCAGGTCCAATTCAAGATGCTGGTTTAAAGCCTTGCATGGCTTGGGGCTAGATTATTTGAAGCAGAGGTCTCCAACAGAGGTGGGTTTCAGCAGGTTCTGACCAGTTCTGGAGAACCGGTAGCGGAAATTTTGAGTAGTTTGGAGAACCAGTAAATACCACCTCTGACTGGCCCCACCCCCATCTATTCTCTGACTCCCGAGTCCCAGCTGATCGGGAGGAAATAGGGATTTTGCAGTAACCTTCCCCTGGAGTGGGAAGGGAATGGAGATTTTGCAGTATCCTTCTCCTGGAGTGGGGTGGGAATGGAGATTTTACATTATCCTTCCCCTGCCACGCCCACAAAGCAACACCAAGCCCACCAGACCATGCCACGCCCACAGAACCAGTAGTAAAAAAATTTGAAACCCACCACTGGTCTCCAACCTTGGCAACTTTAAGACTTGTGGATTTCAACTCCCAGAGTTCCTCAGCCAGCTTTGCTGGCTGAGGAATTCTGGGTGTTGAAGTCCACAAGTCTTAAAGTTTCCACGGTTGGAGACCCGTGATTTTAAGGACCATATTTTCCCAGTTATATCTACTTGACCCACCAGAGTGGGGAGACAGCATATGGTATGGGTCCCCCTCTTAAGGAAGTCCATTTAGTGGAGCCAAGAAGAAAAGCCTTTTCCATGGTGGCTCCCTCCCAGTGGAACATCATCACTGTAAAGCTAAGATTGTCCCCCACCTTAATACTATTTCAAAAAGGTTAGATCAGTCTTTCTCTTCACAATATCTGATTTACAAATCAATAGCAGGACCCTCAAAATGCCTATATGCAGCATTTATTACCATCTGCCTGATACAAGAGGTAGAGGAAAATTATAGAAGTTTTTAGCTACAAATATAGATGTAAGATTACTTTATTTAATATATAAATTATATGAAGATACTTACATGCAAATATGGGTAAACCAAAGAAGCTTTCTTTCAAAAGGTGTCCACCAAGGCTGTATACTGGTCCCCTTTCACTTTAATTTTTATGCCCCAGCAATTGGAAGAAAGGTCTCCATATTATTATATGCAGGAAACATAGCTGTCATGCCAACATTATTAATTGGAATGAGAAGAATCCTGACAGAATTTAGCACTTACTCTAGGAAAGAATACTTACCAATAAATTATTCCAATAAATTATTATAAATTATTTCTATAAATTATTAGCTGAAACACCCAAGAAATTGTGAAAGATGAAACCTAGATAGTAAAGAGCAGGGCTGAAATTCAGTAGGTTCTGACAGGTTCTGGAGAACCAGTAGCGGAAATTTTGAGTAGTTCGGAGAACCGGCAAATACCACCTCTGGCTGGCCCCAAAAATGGAATTTTTGCAATATCCTTCCCCCTGGAGTGAGGAGGGAATGGAGATTTTGCAGAATCATTCCCTGCCACGCCCACCAAGCCACGCCCACAGAATCGGTAGGGAAAATTTTTGAATTTCACTCCTGGTAAGGAGACAAAACCAAATGAGGTAATTCAAGTATTTGGGTAGCCAGTTTATTGAAATACTATCACAAATACCCAGTTTATTGAAACACATGTAGTAGCAACAAATACAAAAGGCCATGAGATCAACGAGAGCCATTGGCTCTTTCTTCTACTTGAAAGGAGAATGGTTAGTACAACCAGTGCTTAAGATATTTCTAGGGAAACCAATATTGCAGTTGATGTGGGTCCACAATTTGGGGTTTCAGTAAGCTGGAAGACAATAATAATCTTATAGGAGACTAGTCTTCACATTCAATATTTATTTGGCAAAGCAATTTAACAGTAACAGATGGGTGAATTTGTGCATAAAAGTACTCTCACAATTCTTGCTAGATCAGAAACTGCTGAGTGACATAAATTATCATGCACTATTGAGGAACTACTTATTTTTTTAAAAGATTTTAGACAAGATAGAGAGCAGATATTTAAGCTTAATTTGGCTAAGAGGTATCACCTTTTTTTAAAAAAAATATGGATGAGGAATGTTGTATTATTTACAATCTCTTACATTCCAGTTCCTAAGACAAGCCTTTACAAAGCTTTCAAACATTGCCAACAACCTATTTGTATGTAAATGATTACTGATAGACACCATTTATGCACTTGTAATTACTTATAAGTGGAAGATTTGACCCATTACTTAATACATTGAAAACGTTATCAGAAAGTTACAGCTAGATCAGGGGTGGGTTCCTCCTGGTTCGGACAGGATCGCCCGAACCGGTAGCGACCTGCTGGTGACGTCACGATGGCATCACGGATCTAGTTCGGTCGGTCCCGGTCTGTGGGCGCCACCATCTTTTTTATTTATTTTTTTCAGAATTTTTTACTGTTTGGAAGTTTTTTTCTCTGCTGCTGCTTGAAAAAGGGCCCTCCCGCCTGCCCCCGGGTTTATACTTACCTTTATTCCTTCGCCTGAAGCAAAGCTGATCAGCTCCTCAGCTGTGTTTCGGGCTGATTATAGCTACTGAGCATGCGCGGAAGCAGAATTGCACGAGGGGACGCATGCGCGAAACGTCGTGATGCGAACCGGTGGCGAAGGTAAGTGGAACCCACCCCTGAGCTAGATTCATTATGCCCTCATTAATCCAACTGAGTCAGGTTAACTTAGAAGAAAAAACTATTTGCTATTGCCTGATGAAAAAAACATATGATGGACCAAGTTACATTGTTTGCAATAGTTGCAAAACATCCTCATTTGATGGAGTTACTGGCTGAGGACATGTTTTGGTATTGGTCTCCTTAGCTTTGAACATCTGAGGCATTTAAGTATTTTAAAATAGGGTTGGAAAGCTTTTTCCTTCTTTAAAAACAGGTTTCATCCTATCTCCCACCTCAGTAATCTATTTTCTGTTAACTTGTACCTGGGTTTTGACAGATACAGGAATGATGTCTCGGGGATCAAGAAAAATGGAAAGTTAGTCAGTTTTTGACATGAATTGACCAACCAAGAGCAGAAATAATTTACTTTCTCTTGACATAACTGTGTCAAATTTTAGAAAGCATTTGACATTTCCTAAAGGCAAGGTATATATTAAAAACCTGTAAATTAAACTTTGAAGGATAAATTGTACCAACCATTTCCTCAATTGTTTATTCAATACTGTGTCATGGAGAATTCACCAAGAATTTATGAAATGTTTGGTTGTTAAACAATTAGATTGAAGGCTGGACAAATTGTCTTTATTTTTCATTCTCCTGATTCTCCTTTTTTATTTCCATTTATATTTATGCAATCTTTATTTCCATATTTCAAAAGTTCAGAGTCACTTTTCATATTTTTAAAACAAGGTATTAAGGAACAAATTAGTGAGCATGCTTCATAATTAAAAGTGAAAGAACAGCAGCCTACACAGGCAAAATTCCAGTTAAAAACAAAGGTATTAATAATGTCAACAAATATAAATATGCCCCCAAAGTCACAAACTCATTTATACTTTTACTGAAAAAAAAAGTTCCAAAGCTTGGAAGTCCAAGAAAGACCCTATTTCCAATGATTACCTTACATAATTGGAAGAAGAAATAATCTTGAGGAACAGGAGGGACAGTTGCAATGAAGAAAATAGTCAGATAAATGAAATCTGAGTCCAAGGTAGAAATGAAAGCATCTTGGATGTGACCTTCCTTAGTTTTCATGAATCTAAAATGGATGAAGGAGAGAAGCACAAAACTTCCAGACTGCACCTAGATAACATCATCAGTGCTAGAAGGGAGTGGGGATTGTTCTCATTTTATAATGTTATTTATAGAAGTAGACAAAACCCCAATCAAGGAACTACCAACCCGGACAAACAAGCTAACAATAAACAATCTAATCAAGGAAGTAACTAGTCTATAAAATGAGAACTATTCTCATTATTTTAGGGTTTTGGTTACTGCCCTACAGTTTTATACTTCATGTTTAGTCCTATGGCTTCAGGCCTTCTCTGTGTTATAATTTGCAAGTCTCGAAAATTTAATAACCCTTTCCCATCAATAGTGTTCTTGATTTTTCAAAGAAAGTACATACTATGGTGAAGTGTTATTTCACAAAACTAAGAGATTTTCTCTCACCTTTTGTCCCATTTGGGCTCCATGCTAATTTGACCCAAATTAATTCTGGGATTTGTTGAAAGATTATATTTATTTGTGTTTAAGATTATTATATTCTGGCAATGTTGTATATCATATCCACTGGAATCTTACCTAAAGAATTCTGAAAATATGTTTATACAACTGTGTTCTTTATTTCTATTTTGATATGATCAAGCAAGGCTGTTAAATTTGAGTGCCCTCCTAACCATACCAATGTCCTCCAAATCCATTGGCCATGTCCATTTTGGTATGCGAATTCATGGGGATCTAACCCTAACCCTAAATAGATTTGTTCCCCAATGACATTTTCCCTCACATTTTACAATGAATCAAAGATAAGGCATGCACGAAAAGTATGTGCCCCCCTCCTCATAGCTATGTGCTCCAAATCTGTTGGCTATGTCCCTTTTGGTCTCCAGATTCATGGGGACCTAACCCTAACCTAAGTGGATTTGTGTCCCAATGGTATTTTCCCTTGTATTTTACCCGGAAACATAGATAAGGCAGGCACAAAAATTCTGTGCCCTCCTAATCATACCCATGCGCTCCTAATTTGTTGGCGATGTCAATTTTGGTCTCTGAATTCATGGGAACTTGCTTTATCTACGTTTCCGTATATACAGTATAGAAAAATCCCATTGGTGGCCAAATCCACTTATGGCAAAATTGACTTCATGAAAGCATTGGCAGTGCAACAGTTTTCTTTGGAGGGCCCTTACTTTTTGAGTTTGCCTCATCCAGGTTTCCTTGTAAAATTCATGGAAAAATCCCATTGGGAGGGGGGAACCTTTAATATTTCTATTATTTCTGTAATAACATTCATATTAAGAGCCGAAGTGGCGCAGCAGTTAGAGTGGGGTACTGCAGGCCACTTTAGCTGACTGTGATCTGCAGGTCAGCGGTTCAAATCTCACCGGCTCAAGATTGACTCAGCCTTCCATCCTTCCAAGGTAGGTAAAATGAGGACCCAGATTGTTGGGGGCAATGTAAATATACATTGCTTACTAGGTGTAAGCCGCTTAGAGAGTGCTTGCACTGTGAGGTGGTATATAAATGTCACTAATAAATAAATAATAAATAAATAAATATTCTTTTGTCTTTTACAATGACTCTTTGGGTGACTAATGACTTTGAAGTCCAATGGCTATAGTGTAATGTCCTCATGTGTTTATTTTCAACTGCTTATTCTTGGACGTGTAGCAGTCATATAGATTTCATAACAATAGAGTTAGTTACTTTCAATGGTTGGATTCTACCGTTTTAGCTGCTGTACTGATTGTTGTATGATAATTCACTAGAATTCAATCTTCTCTTAAGATTATGGGCATGAAAAAAAAATCTGGAAGAAAAGTTGGTTTTTGGTTTCAAAATGAATTATTACTCAAGCGTCTCATGTTTCTTATAGGACTGCTTTTGAATACGGTCTTATATTTTTCTAAATTTGTTCTTTTATAAATAAAGTGAATTATTATTCATAAATTTCCCATCTGGACTGGAATGTCTAAAAGTTGTAGTTGAATGTATATGACTAGCATCAGCCTATGAATGTGTTACACTGAAAAAACCATAGTTAAGAGTAGGACCAATCTAACTATTTGTAATATGACCCTTTATCACCAACTCTGTTTTGTCCATTTTTTCCAGTTTGGTGTCAAATCCCACTACTTTGGGTTTTAGTTTTCCAGCTAACACAGATCTATTTAAGAACAAGATATTAATAAAAGTTTCACTTTCTTTTATACATCTACATCATCAACTTTAGAGACATTTGAAACTGTACAGGCACAATACAATCAACACATAAAAATGTACCCTAATTACACAAACTAAAATGGGTTGAAACCAACCATTAGTCTTGAAGGCTGTCATGTAGGCATGTCTACTGCCAAAAGCATAAAGAACAACTTAGTGCTTAGTACTTTATAGAAACATGGTAATTGGGGAATCCCATAATTCTTGTGGTGGCTGCTTCCAAGAAAGAGCATTTCCGATCTCTCACCGTCTTAATTTATGAAAGGTGGAACACTTAGCACTCCCTCTTATAAGAACACAAAGAATATGTAGGAGATGACCAGGCTGATCCCGACAGAGGGTTCAGAAGCCTCATAGGTCATGAGTCCCTACGCACCCACAAGAGATCTAAGTGTCAGTTCCTGCATACCAGCCATCTGGGAGCTGCCATTCGGTGGGGAGAGGCTGCACTGGTCTTTGAGCAGCTTGGACACTAATGCAAGAAGTGATTCTCCTTTAAGAACTGCAAGGAAACTGAAGACGGATACTGGCTTATGGAGTAGGACGGCTCATTTCCGGACCACGGAGGAGGTTGGGTAGTGATTAATGAATATAAGGTGATGGGGAGCACTGGTGAGCAGCCCTAACAAGGGTTTCTCTTTGAGATTGTCAGTGAGCACCAGGAAAGAAGTAAAGCAGACATTAGTAAACCAGGTTTGTGTTTGTTTGTTTGTTTGTGTTTTTTTCTTTTTCTTTCCGTTTTGGAACCTGACACTAAGTCCAGCCCACCTTGAATGCCTTTCTTATCTCCTGCTCATTTCCCTTGACAGTTGGTCAGAATTTTGTAGAGAGCTTAAGCTTCAAATAAATCTTTATACTCATTTGAACAGCCTGAATATCCTGATTTCCATGGTGCTTGACAAGATAGCCTTCCATATCTGAATGGAAGAGATGGTTCTGAATTTACAAAGTGTGCAAGGCATATGGCAGGCAAGCCAAATACTTCACACAAGGTGATCTTTATCATGGCCAGCAATTAAGTGCATCTTTTGTGAAAGAAAGTACTTGGGGTGATTCAGAAGTTTTTATCTTGTTCATAGGAAACAACAAACTCTCAAACCTTCCTTGCTATAAATAGGAAAGGAGACACTGGAACACATCTAGAAAAAAATCTGTTTTTATGTTTGGCACTATCTATAATGCTACTGAAGATGACAGTGTTAGATCCTAATATTTTGTGCTAGGACCAATTCAGTTTTACTGTTGCCACATATCTGGGTATGCAAGGCCATGGAATCATATTTTAAACCACTTTTCCAGATTTTAATCTATAAGGAAATTGGATTTCTAGTGGGTTATACAATTATTTTGTTACAAAAGATTGTCTTTTCCTTTCACAAATTAAACCCTTATTCATTTGCTATGGTGATAATTCTATTCTGCTGTACTGCAATTTCTTGCCCATAATAAAATTTGTTCAGTCTCTCTATCATTATCTCACATGCACAGGTACATGTCCTAACTTAGCTGTACACTCATCAGCCTTCTTGTTTTTGATGCTGCAACACTGCAGTTTTAGGAACCATAAACATAATTAATAAAATGCTAATGCGATTTTAGTGAGCATTTTAAAAAAAATATGAACATACAGTGAAAACTCTGTGATAAGGAACACATTCATCTTAAAATCATACTTAAAAAAGAATTGGCATTTGCTCAAATGTTGACAATTGCCTCATATATTGCTTAGTTTGTGTTGGAATGAGATAGGCAGACCATTTTAAAATGAAATGAAAAAAAAAAGATTTTAAAAATAGAATCTTCTCAAAGATCCAGTTATTTAAATCATGAATCCTAACCAGTTGAATAAGCAACCCATGTCCTTGAATGCCATGTTTACATTTCTAATTATTCTTAAAGTCCTAAATATGATTCCAAGAATGGTATTTAGGCAACCACTGAAATTTTGGGGAAGGAATTTGAGGGAATTGTTGGGAGGGAAATACCTATTTTTAAGTTTACAGTACAGTTCTCATCTATTTACTATATTAAAATGGCAGAGACGTGTTGTCCCTTTTCAGCAATAAAGATTATAAACAACTCCAAGGATCATAAGGAGACATAAAGACTGCCTGCTGTCTTGGGCATCTGGTTACCCACCAGTTTCATGTATGAAGCAATATATCATCTATACTACTGATAAATGTGTAAGCTTACAATGTTGAGCCTGAAAGTTAGACTTGGCCAGCTAAGTTACAGAATTTAAACTGTAGTCCATGTATTTGTACCTAGTCATTTGTTTCCATTGGGTGATCATCATTTGCTGAGAGTTGGTTGCCATAAGCAAGGGTCATTGCCTGCAATTTTGCATGAGAAGTTAAGCATGCCAGAACAGCGGATGAATTATGTGGATTAAGGGACTTTAAAATAATCATAATAATAATAATTTAAAAAACACATCCATTCAAAAGAACTGCTATTGCAGGTCTGAAAGTTGCAACCACCCATCTCACAAAAAGCTAAACTGGTGAGGCAAAAATAGAAGTCATTTGCAAATGTCAGGTCTGGTTGCCAAGTGTAAGTCCACAGCTCTGAACCCACAGATTTCTACTTCAGTTGAAAATCAGGGTTTGAGGGTAAGATAAGTAATTTGCCAATTAAATCCTGAATATATATGTCTTCCTTTGACTTGGCATTCAGTGACCCATCTGACTTTCCATTGGGAATCGATGTTAAAGTTGTTGGGCAATAGTGGAGAAAATATGCAGCTCAATTGTTGAATTGTTAAATTCTTGGTGCCCTTAGGTCATCAGCACTAAGCTTGGTTACTCCGCAGCAGAATCCTGTGCCTCTGTAGGGCTTAACAGCTGCCATACTAGTAAGTTAGACACCAGGCTCAACAACACCATAAGGATTATAAGAGGATGTATTAGAATCACTCCAACTTGCTGGCTTCTGGTTCTGAGCCATGTTGCATTGCCAGGTTTACGAAGGCAAGATGCACTAGTGAGAGAATACATAAAAATTATGAACAACTCACTCCTACCAGTGCATGCCATCAGTGATAGGTTCTAAATCCCATTGCTACCGGTTTGTGCACGTGCGCTCGCGTGCAGGCGACACTTCTTCACATGGGTGGGTGGGTGGTTCGTAGAACCGTACTGTACTGGTAGCAACCCACCGCTGTATGCCATCCTTTCTCATTGAAACTCGAATCCAGAAAACCCCCACTTGCACAACATCTGCCCAACAACTTTAACATTGATTCCCAACACAAAGTCAAATGGGTTGCTGAATGCCCAGTCATAGGAAGATACTGTATATAAATGATACCACAAAATAGGTCATTGGACAATCCTAAATAGGATTTGCGCCTCACACGGCATTGGCCAGGACACTCTGCATAAATGGGATAAGTATCCTCCCCTCAGTGTGATTGTAGGGTCCCACATCAAAGTGTAGATAACATTGTGACCGGCTGTAAGCTGAGGGCGTATAGCAGTCCAGTATCTGATTTTTTTTAATATAAACAATGCTGTGCTTCAATGGTTAGATGACCTGTTAGATGACCTGTTATATTTGAACATAGATATTTTTAACATTTGTATTTTATTATGTTCCACTAATCTAGATGAAATGTTAATATATATTGCTAGTCCATGTATGATATGCCATATGCTAAATAATAACTTGGTGCTCTCTGATGTTAGCTAGCTTGGTTGTGAACCTTCTGCAAGATAAAAATGAAGCAGCAAGAACCCAACAATAGATTTTTTTAAAGATTTATTCTTAGAGTTGGAAGGGACCTTGTAGGTCATCTAGTCCAACCCCCTGCTCAAGCAGGCGTTCCTACACTATTTGAGACAGATGGCAGTCCAGTCTCTCCTTGAAGGTCGCAAGTGTTAGGGCTCTCATGACCTCTGCTGGCAAGCTGTTCCACTGGTTGATCGCTCTCACTGTCAGAAAGTTTCTCCTCACTTCCAGGTTGAATCTCTCCTTGGTCAGATTCCATCCGTTATTCCTTGTTTGGCTTTCTGGTGCCATAGAGAACAGCCTGACCCCCTCCTCTCTGTGGCATCCCCTCAAGTATTGGAACACTACTATCATGTCACCCCTGGTCCTTCTCTTCGCCAGACTGGCCAAGCTCAGTTCCTGCAACCACTCTTTGTATGTTTTATTTTCCAGACCCTTTATCATCCTGGTTGCTCTCCTCTGCACTTTCTCTAGAGTATATATTCTCAATATACATCATTGCTGGAATTTAGCCACAACAGAGAAGTAATTTCTCTCATGCCATTGTTTTTTTTGTCTCAGTCAGGGTCAATTGTTTCCATTCATCCCAGAACCTTCTCCTCCCCCCACCTCCAACAATGCACATCCCTTACTTAAAATAAGGAGATTTGGGTCCAGGTTTTCCATTATTTCTATCCTTACTAACCATAGCACAGGCTTCTCTATTCTTCCATTTGCTCCCCAACCTCCGTAGTTTTTGCTGTCTCCTGGGATTATTTACCCAATTACATATTATACAAAAAGAATAACAGCACTCAACCTCCATGGGCCAAACAGGACTTAAGCACGCATAAATTTGCATGCGCTAATGCATTTCCACAGACAAAATGTAGACACGATATAAGTAGAAATAATATGACTAGATAATTTATGTGCTTGCCTGACTTGCTGGAATGGAAATTTCAAGGTATCTGGTCTTCTTATCACTGTTCTATCACTTTAAGCCACATGCGGACAGGATAACCTTTCAAATGCAGGATGCAGTCAGTGGAATTACCCTCTATAAAATACAACATAAGCCTTTAGTAAGATTATTGCAATATTCCTAGCTATTTTCTGAAAATTCATATTGGAAGGGAGAGATCTGGCTTTTTATTTGGAAATGTTAAGTATTTGGAGATGGGGGTGACTTCAAAAAAGAGAGTAAAGGGGAGAGGGAAAGCTATCCTAAAATGAGCCCTGGACAGATTTTTTTTATTGAGAAATAATCCTTCTGTTTATTCCTATATATATATCAGAGCTTACTTCTAATCTTGGAACTCAAAGCCTTTAAAATTACTTTAGATTTTTTTTAATTTTCTTTTGCAAATCACTGTGGCTTTTCAATATCCAACCCAACATACTTGAATAGTAATTTTAATTCTAACATCTGAGAATAGATTATGCAAGCCCTTTTTATCTAAAAGAATAGAACAACAGCATTTCTCAGTTTTGCATATGAGTTTCTTTGCCATAACATGAAGAGTTAATGTATAGTCATTGTGGACCTAGTCCCTGAGATAAACATATATTTACATAAGATTGGTGTGTATGTGTGTGCATATATCTCAATATACCTTTATGTGTATGAGTAACTTTTCTCCAGAAAATTCTACTAAACTAGTTTCATATATTATTTCTATGCATGCATATAAACTGGGGCTAGCATGCACAAGGACACATACTGTATGCAACTGCCCACACAAGCAAGTCTACATATCAGTGTGCATGCACCCACATCAATTGGCACTGAAGCCTCCTCCCACACATCTTCCAACATGTTTCTCTTCCACTGTCAGACCTCTGCAGCTGCTCATACTACTGCTTTCTTCAAAGACCCAATTCAGACAACACTCAATGACTACAGAAAGCTCTTACAACAAAAGCTGATAGATTTGACACTGAATTTTTCACAAAGAGGTTCTTTGGGTCCAAGGTGGGATTTGCTGGACGATGGTGGCAAAATCAGTAGATATGAAAGCAGAGAGGGCCAGCTAGTGAGAAGAGGGCAGAAGGACAGAAAGTTAACCAGAGGTGGAAGATGATATGCTAGCTGCCATGGCTGTGAGTTTCCTATCTGACAAATGTGTCATAAGGCTTTTTAACTGGTGACATCAGTCAAAGGAAAATTTACTATGTGTAAAATTCTGGAATAAGTCAACTTATGTTCACTCTCTATTTGCATAATGTAGTGTGTAAAAATAGAACTTAACAAATGACAGAGTTGGAAGGAGATCTTCTAGTTCAACCTTTTACTCAAGCAGGAGACCCTATACCCGTGATGGTGAATCTATGGCATGTGAGCCACAGATGGCACGCAAAGCCGTCTCTGCAGGCACATGAACCATCGCCCCAGCTCAGCTCCACCACTGGCCAGCTGGTTTTCGGATCTCTGCTGTGCATGTGTGGGGGGTAGGGTGCATGTGGGAGATGCACATGCATGCTCAGGGGGTGGGGCGCACACGGGGGCATGCACACATGCATGGTGGTGGGGTGCATGTGGGGGTCACCCCCGCATGCATGGGGGTCACATGTGCATGCATGGGGGGCGTGCAGGGGGGGGTTGCACATGCATTGCATTATGGGTGCGCGTGCGTGTGTCCGGCACTCAGTGCCAAAAAGGTTAGCCATCACTGCTCTATACCATTTCAGACAAAGGGTTGTCCAATCTCTTCTTAAAAACCTGCAGTGATGGAGCACCTTCTGGAGGCAACTCATGATTAACAGAAGACTTGGCAGAAAATTGTGGAAATTGTAGATATAGGGACAACTTGGTCTCTCTCTGCAAATATGCCCCAAAGTTCTTATTAGTATATCACAGCTTACAATGAGAAGTATGAGCTTCTTGTGCTCTTTTAACTGACAAAGTGCCACGGACATCATGAAGCAATTCTGGAACAAAGTGTAGATGCAAAAATAGACTTGACCAAAGGATTTAAAGGGTTTTTATTTTTATGATGCTCAACAGTTTTGCATTTTGATTCTCTAGAGACACTGTTGGGTATTGTGTATGCATTTGCAGAAATTCACTCAGAGAATTTCAGTGGAGAAACAAGAAGATTTATATTCCTTCACCAGCAATCACTATTTCCAGCAAAGAAACAGCAGCAAAGAAATGCCACCATTGATGCTATTAAAAACGTAATTCCTCACAGAGTTGTCCAGACCTCAAAATACTTACATGGACTTTAACATGAAGCATCAGCTAACACTAGCAGGGATACAGTGCATTTTATGATTAGAAGCTCTTCAAAGAAACTGCCAGAAAAGCAACTCATTTTGTAGCTCTGATAGTATGGTTTTAATAATGGTGGAAGAACATACAGGGTGGGCTACAATGAATCTTTTCCTTCCGGCTGACTGGATTGTTAGCTGAATTTGACTTCAATTGCTGGCCCTCTAATGATGACCCCAAAGCCAAGGGCAGCAATGCTATTCTATAATTAAGACAAATGGAGGTAAGAGGTGGATCTAAAAAGGAATGAGCTAGGAATAACTGCTGCTCTCCTCCCATTCCCTCAGCATCTACTCACTCTGCCTAATGGCAACTTAGCTGGTACATGAAAAAAAACACCCCTATATCACTTATAGAGGTAGCCAGATATTTTCCTCCATCTACTTAGAACACTACCATGTTAAAGATGAACATTTGAACAATAAGTAAAAATGCGAAATATCTTCTGAAAATTTTTCCCTCAGAATAGTATTTTGTATATGAAGCACATAATTGTCGTTATCATCATCATCATCATCATCATCATCATCATCATCATCATCATCATCATCATCATCACCATCATCATGCATGAGCTATTTATTCCTATGATTCATGCACAACTTGCTAAATGATGGGGCATGAAGAGGTTCAGTGGTTCCTGAAGAGAAAAAGGGAATGTTTATGTTGCCCAGAGCACCTTAAATAAATTAGATTGCAGTATTAGTGCAAACACAATATTCTTTAATTTCTTCTCCAGGCTTACTCTATTCCTAATAATGTGTGGAAAAGCTAAAATAGAAGTATATAATTGAAATGTACTCACAATTACCTAAAAAGTACTGACGTTGGCGCATTTCTCAAGATATAGGCAAAGCATTTAAGCATGTAGTGAAACAGTGATAAACCAAAATAATTTATCCGGGAAAAGAAGATAGAAACAGAGTAGGATATTTCAATGGAGTAAACTTTTCTCCATTCTAACAAAAAGTTAGAAGATGTAGCTACTACTAAGTTGTGGACAGTATTAGGAGCTGGTGCCACACATACACATTAACTTACAAACACCATTTGCACAATTTGTTCACACACAATACACACATAGTTGGGGGACAGGCGAAGAAAGGTAAACCTTCTTTTATTAAAATATATCAACAAGAAATATCTTTAATAGTTTGAACTTTATGAGGTACTATAAAGTTACTATCAAATAAAGTTTCTATTCTATGATCACATTTCAGAATTACTGATCCCCATCATATTACATAAAACAGATCAATACACATTCGAATTTTGCTATGAAAATAGCTAACAGTTCCTTTATTCAGTTCTGAAAATTGCATCAGAGTCCTTGGAGTAAAATATAGGAGCTTTGAAGAGAGCTAAACAACATGAGCTTGATACTGAAAATTATTTCACTATAGTTTTTTTTAAATAGTTAAGTTAGATCAATGGAAGCTAATCTTCTTGAAATGAGTGACACTTTTTTTGGCCTTGACAATAATCCCCACTCACATATCTAGGAAATAAAATCAATCTCACAGGGCTGTCATTCAAATCCTGCCTGGATCCGCATAAAGGCTTATATAGCTTTTAAATTAGATACTGAATACTCAGTTCCCTATACATTTTAATATATAATGCACATATTCACTTTGTCATTGGATTCTAACCTAGTAACTAACCACTCTAGAGTCATAATTTGTAGATGATATAAACATTGTTGGCATTGGTTGCACATGCAAAATTGTAGTCCATGAGAGTGATTTCCAAAGTGGCCATTTGAAGAACTTTTCTCTGGACCTAGTCCTTGAAATTTTAGATTCAAAGTCCTTATTTCAATGATACTGGAATATCTATGATTGCAGTTATAGTATATTTTGAGGATATGAATAATCCTTAAAATTACTATGAATTACGATTACAAAATCCCACCAAAATCAGTTCTGAGAATTAAAGTTGTATCCTATATACAGTTATTTATTTTTAAAATGTGACAAAAAGTCATGGTATTTTTACTGATGTACTGTGCTTCTTTAATCACAATAAAACAACTTCCATGTATTTTGATTAATGCTACTGTATTTAGTCCTGAAACAAGTAATTAATTTTACATTTTATTTTATTTTATTTTATTTTATTTTATTTTATTTTATTTTATTTTATTTTATTTTATTATTTTATTATTTTATTTTATTTTATTTTATTTTATTTTATTTTATTTTATTTTATTTTATTATTTTATTTTATTTTATTTTATTTTATTTTATTTTATTTTATTTTATTATTTTATTTTATTTTATTTTATTTTATTTTATTTTATTTTAATATTTTATTTTATTTTATTTTATTTTATTTTATTTTATTTTATTTTATTTTATTTTATTATTTTATTTTATTTTATTTTATTTTATTTTATTTTATTTTATTTTATTTTATTTTATTTTATTTTATTTTATTTTATTTTATTTTATTTTATTTTATTTTATTTTATTTTAATTTAATTTATTTTAATTTATTTTAATTTTATTATTTTATTTTATTTTATTTTAATTTTATTTTATTATTCATTACACACAATAAAGATTTTTCAGCTGAACTAGATATATGACTTACTCTTTCCTATATTTCCAAACAAGATAAATAAATAATTATTTACTGTTCCTCAATGTTACATAATCATGATCATCATCTTTCATTGGCATTTCTAGTGGCTTGAAAGCATAGTCTAATCTAATAAAGAATCCAAGACAGTGTCTCTAATTTTAAGCTTTCCATTTTAAGTAAAATAAATTGTTCTCAAATTGACCATCAGAGCATTATAATGACTTTGCATTTTAATTATTTACCCCTTGAAAGAAGGATCTGCAGTTGAAAGTCTGAGAGAATAACAAGGGATAAAATCAATAATCTATTTGTGAGAATTCTTGTATGGGAAAAAAGGATTCAACAGTCTTCATTTACTGAAATGCAGAACAAGCAAAACATGTAATCATAAATATGGAATCAAGGTTTCAGATGTGCTAATTAATTGATCATTAGTTAATTGGATTGATTTGATGGAGCTTGGAATCTTTGTGGATCAGGAACTAGACTAGAAAGACTTACTGGTTCTGCTTGTCTTATTATTGGTAGCTGTTGGGTAAATTCTATTATCAGGTTTTAAAGAGTCAGAAGCTTCTTTAGGTAACTCTGTGAGGGTTGCAAATAATAGTCAAACTAGAGTCTTAGAATTTAAGAGGGCTAATTTCAATAAACTCAGAGAGAACTTGGGAAAGATTCCATGGATGAGAATCCTCAAGGGGAAAACAACTCAAGAAGCTTGGGAAATTTTGAAAAGTGAGATTATAAAAGCCCAGACTAGCACAATACCAATGAAGAAGAAAAATAATAGGTCTCAAAAGAAACCAGGATGGCTGCATAAAGAACTCTCTGACAAATTGAAAGACAAAAAGGACAAGTATAAAAAGTGGAAAGAAGGGGAAATAACTAAGGCAGAATATCAGCAAATAGCTGGAGCCTGTAAAGATGAAGTGAGGAAAGCTAAGGCTCACAATGAACAAAGGCTTGCGACAAAAGTACAAAGTAACAAAAAAAGCTTCTTCCAACATATTAAAAACAAGAAAAAAGTCAAGGAAACAATTGGTCCATTACAGGGAGAAAGTGGCAAGAAGGTGACAAGCAACAGGGAGAAAGCAGAGCTACTTAACACGTTTTTTGCATCTGTCTTTACACAAAGGGAGAAAACAGTCCAACCTATCAAAAACAGCATCACAAAAAACATATTAGGAACACAAGTTAAAATAGGGAAGAAAATGGTAAGTGAACACCTGTCTACCCTAGACGAATTCAAATCACCAGGACCAGATGGATTATACCCCAAGGTTCTGAAGGAACTGGCAGACGAGATCTCAGAACCACTGAACTATATCTTTCAAAGATCCTGGAGCACCGGGGAACTGCCAGAGGACTGGAAAAGAGCTGATGTAGTTCCCATCTTCAAAAAAGGAAAAAAAAACAGATCCAGGAAACTACAGACCCATCAGCCTGACCTCAATACCAGGGAAGATTTTGGAAAAGATAATCAAGCAATGAATCAATGAACACCTAGAAGCAAACAAAGTAATAACCAAAAGCCAACATGGGTTTGTCAAAAACAGATCATGCCAGACTAATCTTATTGCATTCTTTGATAAAGTGACAAAATTAGTGGACCAGAGGAATGCTGTCGATGTGGTTTACTTGGACTTCAGTAAGGCATTTGACAAAGTAGATCATAACCTACTACTAGATAAAGTAGAAAAATGTGGGTTAGACAGCATCACCACCAGATGGATTCGAAACTGGCTAACCAACCGCACTCAACGTGTAGTGCTCAATGGAACTGCATCTACATGGAGGGAAGTATGCAGTGGAGTACCCCAAGGCTCTGTTTTAGGCCCAGTACTCTTCAACATCTTCATCAATGACTTGGACGAGGGGATAGACGGGGAATTTGCAGATGACACCAAACTGGCAGGAATAGCCAACTCTCCAGAAGATAGGCTCAAGATACAGAAGGATCTTGACAGACTTGAACATTGGGCGCTATCAAACAAAATGAAATTCAATGGTGATAAAAGTAAGGTTCTACATTTAGGCAAGAAAAACAAAATGCACAGGTACAGTATATGTGGTACCTTGCTCAACAGTAGTAACTGTGAGAAGGATCTTGGAGTCCTAGTGGACAACCATTTAAATATGAGCCAGCAGTGTGCAGCAGCTGCCAAAAAAGCCAACACAGTTCTAGGCTGCATTAACAGAGGGATAGAATCAAGATCACGCGAAGTGTTAATACCACTTTATTATGCCTTGGTAAGGCCACACTTGGAATACTGCATACAGTTTTGGTCACCACGATGTAAAAAGGATGTTGAGACTCTAGAAAGAGTGCAGAGAAGAGCAACAAAAATGATTAGGGGACTGGAGGCTAAAACATATGAAGAACGGTTGCAGGAACTGGGTATGTCTAGTTTAATGAAAAGAAGGACCAGGGGTGACATGATAGCAGTCTTCCAATATCTCAGGGGTCGCCACAAAGAAGAGGGAGTCAAACTTTTCTCCAAGGCATCTGGGACAAGAACAAGAAGCAATGGGTGGAAACTAATCAAAGAGAGAAGCAACTTAGAACTAAGGAGAAATTTCCTGACAGTTAGAACAATTAATCAGTGGAACAGCTTACCTCCAGAAGTTGTGAATGCTCCAACACTAGACATTTTTAAGAAGATGTTGGATAACCATCTGTCTGAAGTAGTGTAGGGTTTCCTGCGTAAGCAGGGGGTTGGACTAGAAGACCTCCAAGGTCCCTTCCAACTCTGTTGTTGTTGTTGTTATTATTATTATTATTATATAGGACAAGGTAATCACCAATGCTGGTTCTTCTCTCATGTTTTCTTTGCCTACTAAACAACTTCATTTTCAGTTCTTGCAGCGCTGAAAGATCTACTGAGGTGCAGCCTAAAAATGTAGCCCTGACTAGTTATAAAGGTGTATGTATAGGTGCTCCTTGGAGAATACTCCAGACTGTATTCAGATCCAATTCATTTAGACTTTATAAAGACAATGGTGGTTTTTGAGTGTTGGAAAGCAGTTTCTAGAAAGCTGACACCATTTTAGAAGTGACATGTTTTGCCATTGCAGAGAAATGAGAGAGTCATATAAACAAATATGGAAGGAATGAGAAGCATTCCCTACGCTACAGGTGAAAAAGATAAGACTATGTCTTATTAGATAAGACTTAGACTTCTTAGATTAGTCTAATTAGAAAGTGGGAAATTGGGCTATGACAAATTAGGAAAGTTAAACTTGAGAAGGTTAGAATCAGACATGAACAAACTAGTTGTTTACACTTAACCACAAAGGGTGTTGTGCGCTGGTCACAGGCCCAGACATATCCAATGCTGTTGGCCTTGTGTGCTAAATAAACTTTTGAACTGTGGCCTATGGTGTTTGACATTCCACCTGAGCAAGGAAAGAACCTACTCCTCAGGGAGTAGGGCGGCATAGAAGAATTCCTAAATAAATTAATAAATAAACCATAGGGAAGAAATCATTTCAACCAAATAAAATTCATCTGTTAGATCAGTCTACTTCTCATCCAAAATGTTTTCGGTACTGTTTGAGCATAACCAGTTTTAGATATTTCCCACAAGGATAATTATGTTACTTTTTTGTTCTTTTAAACATAACTGCTGGTAATTTCCATTTTCTTTTCAAGAAATTAATAGCACATTAGGGATGTTCATTGGATTTGGCCAGTCCTCACATCCTGAGCTAATATAGAGTCCTCACAAATAAATCTATAATTTGGGAATTTCTCTTTGCACAAAAGTGCTGCAACCTATTTGTTTGAAACTTGGTACTGTCATATGCACCCCTGTGGTAGAAGTTAAGGATGCTTACAAATATCACAGGGATTTTCTTTTTCCCTGAAAGGTCAAATCAGGCCCTGATCTTGGATGGGTGAGGCAAAGTATCAAGATTTGAAAAAGTGACATTGAAAGATTATGACCAGAGGTGGGATGCTCCCAGTTCGGACTAGTTCGAACGAACCAGTAGTTCCGACCACTGGCTTGGTATTAGAGTCAATACATTTTAAAAAATCTCACAGGCAAAGAAGATAACCAAAAACCTAGCAATGGCCAACAGCAAGACAGTTGAAAAAAGAGAGACAAGGATCTAATTCTGGCAGCATAATAAATTTAAAAGTCAGAATTGAGAAGATGGCAAAGACAGCAAATTTTACCTCCCTAAAGAAGCTGAAGAAACAGCGGAGCATTTAGTTAGCTGCTGCACACAAACAAACAACCGCAAGATAAAGTAGCAACAATGGTGCATTGAAAAATCTGCAAGAAATACCATTTGCCTGCAAGCAAGAATTGGCAAAAGGAAGCAGAGAGAGTACCAATAGGAATAGGTGACAATAAATAGCAATAAAGTAACAGAAACCCAATAAATATAGTTTTCATGCTTTGGAAAATAAAAAGGGTACTTTGAAGATAAGTATTGTAGGGAATGAAGGCTGTAGGTCCACAGCCAAATTCTGTACAGAATCTTATGCCAAGTGAAATGGACGCTTTATTTAACTGCCAGGCACAGGGATATCAAGTGGCCTTTTACTGAATCTGACTATTGCAATTTTGATTTAGCTTCATATTACTTCCTGGGGCTGCAAATGCTTTCCCAAGGCTTATTAGAGATGCTATTTGGGAAATTGGGATTATTTGTATGCAAATTATCTTCTCTGCCACTGAACTATCTACGTATGTTTCTTCCTAATATGTTACAGATGAATAACCAAGAATATGCCGACCATTAATAACCCTAATGTAATCAAGGCCCTAGGCACTTTCCAGATTAAACCTTATAACCAAAATTATATTCCAAGAAGAGCCAAAGAAACACTATAGCATGTGCTTTTGCAACAATCCTACAGGGACTAGATGCCCATCACCGTGGCATTGCGTGATATCCAAATATCATTGGTTTCCAAAAAGAATCACCCAATAAATGCAGAATGGTATCTGTCTGCCTTTGTGTTAAGGAGGACATGAGAGGGTTCTCCTAGAAAGCTTTAAACACAATGAGTACTTCGGTGCCGCAAATATTTGCAGGCATAATTTGATGAGCTTTTACAAGCACTGTATTGAGCTTAATGAACAGTAGAAAATATCTTATTTGATTGTTTTTTTTAAAAATTCTCTCATATTAAAAATACCAGAGCCTGAAGTTCTTTTCACAAAGAGGCTGAATTTCTCTATGTCCAAATTATTTTGCACCAAAGTTTTGTCCACCATAATAATTGATTCTGTTGATCACATAGGTGAATACAAAGCAGGTATACAGTATATCTAAGGGATTTTAAACATGAAATCCCTTGAGATTATTTTTCACATGCACTTGTTTCTAGATCTTAGGCACGTAACTAAGCGCTAGTGATGCATGTCTAGCTTGCCCTTCAAAAGCACACTCTCTTTGTTCAGTTGTTATAAGAATCATTGTTATTTTTGTGGTTGGAGTTAAATGAAATGTGAAGAAATGGGTGGCAGAGCCAGAATGTCTATGTGTTGTATATGCATTTGTGCACCCATAAGATGATAAACTTGTGAAAGGAGGGGTGAGAGGATGAGAAAATGTATATATTATGTTTATTTTGCTTGTGTAACCCTTACATATTTTAAACCTGAGAATAAATTGAAATAGGATATGAGGATCATTCTAGGTGTATCTGTGTGGCAAAATGTTGATTGAACTGCTAAGTAATGTTTATTTAATATAATTATAATATTTATTATTATTCAACTTTTTTGGGAGTGTCTACCAGTTTTTGGAATCTTTTTGCAGTGTGTTCCTGACATGTCCACAGTCGCTTCAACAATAGGCAGTATACAAATGTAATTTTAAAAATTATATACGCCTATTTTAATGAATAAAATTCAAAGGGCATTGTTGCCATTGTTTCAGCTGAAAGTTGGGTAGAGAAGATGAGCTGCTGTAACCAGCCTATCAGCTGCATACAGTAGATAATGTATGCAATCACATGATGGAATATGAGTAATATTATACATGAATATTACACATGAGGTTAAATCAAGATTACATTTCTTTTGTAGGTCATTTGACTCCAGTAATGGCTTTCCTTTAATGATGAACGAGTCCACCTCTAAGAAACTGTTTTCCATAGAGTATTTTGACTTCATAACAAAGACTTCAGAAAAGAGATGATTAATCTCCAATTTTGACCTTGCTACTGGGATTCACAATATTTTGTATGGTGTAATAACCATCAAACCCTACAGATTTATAACATGCACATTGGATCTCACCACTCTCCAGCTGCAGGTATACCTACCCAAACATTTGCATTGTATATATGAATTATTCAGCAGCCTGAGTTGTTGAATGCATAACGTGGTGCATATTGGAGTAAATGCACTGACAACAACTTGGGAATACCAGAACTGTTCATCATGCTGTAACTCAGCCGGTATTTCAGAACTAAGCACCAAGATAGATTTACCAGAGGAGAATTCTCGATGCCAGATGGAAGAGCTATGTGATCTAACTCCACTTTAAAGCCACACCAAACCCTTATACACTGCAGCATTTCTGGGTGTATTTCCTGTTAAAGCCAACATTCAGAACACACAGAGGGATTGTTTTGATATTTACTACAAAAACAAAGGAAATAAAAATAAAAGTACAAATAGAACATGGATATCAATACAATAAAACATAATATAAACACCTGAAAATAGATAAAACAACAAATACAAAAAAAGATAAATGAAATAGAATGATACCATATATTAATTATTAAGGGTAATTATATCTAGAGAAAAATAGTTACATTTCACTTTTAAAATTAAATTGAATTTTGAGCTCATGGGATCTTTTGCAAGTCTTATTATTATTAAAATAAGGTTCCTACAAAGGATCCACTTCCTATGAGAGTAAGGGTCAAATTTTATTTTTCTCCCCAATATCATTCAAATAATTGGTTTCAGTTCAGGAAATTAAAGTTCCTATGTATTTAGCTGCCAATATTTCAAAGCTGCCAAATAATAGCTCTCCAATTGGGGCTATAATGTATATAAATGTCATTTTCATTATAGAAGTTAATAAATAGCTTAGTGATATAATTGAAAATCAGGAAAATTACTCCCCTCTCCATATTTTTATATGGAAATTATAACTTTGACAGGAGAGACCTTGGGGTTTGAATCATTCTATAAAAATTAAATAATTAACTGGAATTAACATAGGTACCATCCTTGAAAAAAAAGCAGAGACATCACCCTGCCAACAAAAGTGCGTATGGTTTTCTCAGTGGTAATGTATGGCTATGAAAGTTGGAACATAAGGAAGGCTGAGCGCCAAAGAATTGAGGCCTTTGAACTATGGTGCTGGAGAAGACTCCTGCGAGTCCCTTGGACTGCAAGGCGATCAAACCTGTCAGTCCTAGAGGAGATCAATCCTGACTGATCTTTAGAAGGCCAGATCCTGAAGATGAAACTCAAATACTTTGGCCACCTAATGAGAAGGAAGGACTCACTGGAGAAGAGCCTAATGCTGGGAACGATTGAGGGCAAAAGAAGAAGGGGACGACAGAGAATGAGATGGCTGGATGGAGTCACTGAAGCAGTTGGCGTGAGCTTAAATGGACTCCGAGGGATAGTAGAGGACAGGAAGGCCTGGAGGAACGTTGTCCATGGGTCGGACACAACTTCACGACTAACAACAACAACCTTCTTTGAATATATATCAATCTAAGATAGTATTTATTTTTGTAACATCTATTCTTTTCACTGCCTAGTAATATCATCCCTAGTTTGTGTCATGATTTGAAATACTATTTCTAGAAGATTCTGTTCTGTTTTATATAGAGATAATGACTTGTGCTTCTCATTCTCAACAACTTTAAGTTGTGTGGAGTTCAACTCCCAGAATTCCCCTAGCCAGCATGTTGCTATTGATTTAGAATCAGTGGGAAAGAGATACAGTAGTTCCAATGCTTTATTATCTAAAGTAAATTAAAGTCAGTATGCATTATTCTGATATTGTTGGCATTCTTTCCTCATTAATTAACAATAGCAAATGCCAAGGTAAACTCAATATTTTTCATCAGGAATGGGTCAACTTTTTATTTCCTGTTGGTTATTTTGACATGCACTGAGTTGCTCGAGCCTCAAACCTGGACTGCTGGCTTTCTAGCCAACAAATCCAGCATCTTAACTGCTGAGCCACACTACACCACCCCTTTCTCTCTAAAGTTGCAACATACTTTTCTTCTTTCCATAATCTACTCTTTCTAATCATTCATAAACCACAAGGTCACTTTTTCTTTTTTCAGGAAAAAGTCCAGAAGGGGCTTTCAGTCACTGATAAATGTGGGTATTGTCCTTTCTATAATCAGACAAGTCAATTTTGCTATCTCTGTTAATTTTTTCATCTTTACCAGCCATTTCTCCATTGAGGGTATTGCAGAATCCTTCCATTTTTGTGCATATAATAGTCTCGCAGCAGTACAAAAACAGTCTTCCATGACTCTTTCTTAATTGTCTACCCATTAGGCTCAGCTAGAAAAGTTGTGTTATAGAGTAGTCTTTGTGCTGCCCATTGAGGACTCTACCCCCACCCCCCAACCAGGCATTCGAAAAACCGTATTAGGATTTCAGTTTTCTATTTCTTAGCATTTTGGTCTTGAGAACAGCTGAGCCTTTTGGAATGGCAGGATATGGTGCACCGAAGTTAGTATTGGGAAGAATCTTGGCCAGAGTGGGAAGTGCTTTCTTGCTTATGAAAGACAACTTTGAATCTAACCCAACATACTTTCTTTACTTTGTAGAAAAGCTAAATGTTACATTATATATGTGTTTAGCTCTTTGCTCTATGCATTGCTGCCCAAAGAGAAGATGACTGGGCATGTAACAATGAATGGGAATTATCCCTATAGACTACTAATCTTGGTTGCAAATTCAGAATGAACCACTTACTCCCATACACCCCCCATTAGCTGTCCCATTTATTTATTTGTTTGTTTGTTTGTTTGTTTGTTTGTTTATTTGTCAAACATGTATAGGATAGTAGTAGTTTGTATAAACATAAGTAAAAAGTAACGATAAAAGAGGACAATAGGACAGTAGGACAGGGACGGTAGGCACAGTGGTGCGCTTATGCACGCCCCTTACAGACCTCTTAGGAATAGGGTGAGATCGACTGTAGACAGTCTAAGGTTAAAGTTTTGGGGGTTTGGGGAAGAAACCACAGAGTTTACTGTATTTCCAAAAGTGGCAGTCGAAAATGTATTCCCCCTCCTCCCCAAATGTGGTGCAAAAGACAGACAAATAGTTGTAAAAGCAGAGAACATTTCTTAATGATGACAAATTAATAATACCACTGCAGTATATTCAGCATTCTATTTATACTTCAAACTTTGGCAAAGAGAATGTGATAACTCATCTGAAAGTTGAACTTCTAAATCCTTTTTCCCTTTCCTTCTCTTTTTATTTTGCTGAACATTTATTCTGAGACTTTCTTCAATGCTTCCTGTTTGGGTCACAGACAAATGATAGATAGTCTGACTACTGTAGCGAAACCCCCGTGGAAGGAATAGCAGCTGAAGAAAAATCCAATCCCTTCAGAAGGTCCAAGGAAAAATAATGTTGTGACTTAAGTCATTCTTTAGCTCAGGATGAATTTTGAAACCAGCAGTATTGCTTTGAAGTGGGAGCAGGGAAAAGTGCCATTATTTACAATTCAATTGGAGGTTGTACCTTACTTGTAGGCAATACTCTTTAGAACTGATTAGTTCCAAATTATGATTATATTTCTTTTTAATTGTTATTCTTTCTTCATAGAAGGAGTGTGGGAGTAGACAAAAAATAGTGTAGCTCACATAAATTGATGAATAACCAAGTGATAACAGAATAAACATAGATCATTAAATTAGTATTTGGAATTAGGTAAGTGTGTATTAAAAAGTGCATGGAACTAAATTAAATGCAAGGGAAAACTATTTTTGACTACACTTTTGGCAAAATAAATAATACAAAAGAATAAGCATTTATATTATGCCATTGAATTAATATAGTGTAAATGAGATATATTCATATAAAAGAAGATCATATGGGATCAATGGAGACATATTTCTGTAAACTATTTCAATGCAAGACTTTACAATGTTTAGCAATCTACTTTCCTTTTTTTTTAACAATGATGACATTGAGAAGAATGACACATTGACAATTGGGTTATATACCATAATAAGAATTTCATATGGGATATTTATTATAAGAGAACAAAGTATGGTTATAGTCTTTAGCATTTTGATATTTTTATTTCCTCTGCTGTTTTTTAATGTTTATATTTTACTGTGCATGTTTTAAAGTTCTAGAACTTAGACTGATTTGGATTAGCTTCTGTTAGGTAGGTTTTATTCAAAGTTTAATCTTATTGAGAATTGCTGCCCTGTTTTATACTATTGGGGAATAGACTGGACCACTATTGTACTGGATGGCATTTCAATGCTGTTCACAATAGTGCTGTTCATAGGTAGCAATCCTCTGCAATGGATTTGAATAGTTCTCTTTTATTTTCTTCTCTTCCTCTACCTCCTCCTCCGACTCCACAGCATTTGCATTTGCTGTGATTGAATCGAAATAGAAAAAAACGATAGATACTTAATGCTCCCTACCAATATAAAAGGGTTTCAGATAGAAAGAGAGACTACTGAGCATCAGAAAGCCATATTACAATAATTGAGTAAGCGTTGAACAGAACCTGAGATTCACCATATCCAAACTTGACTTCAAATGTAAAAAGAAATGGAATTTCTAATCATGTATGAGTTGGGAAATCTTCATTTTGGGGAATAAACTAGAGGCTGAGAAAAGAAAATTGGCAACTAGACACCAAAATCTGTGGAAGGTCTATCTGAATGCAGATATACTGTATTTGCATAGAAGTCTCATTTCATCTCCAGCCAACAAATGATAATGAAATAAATCGAACGAAGATTGAATATAGGTTATTTTTTTCATTTCCTTAATTTTGGGGGGGACTGGTTTTCATTGCAACTGTGATAGGATAACAGGGCACTTCCTGCAAGAGTGTACTATGTACTCGATTTAAAGAACTGTCGTGTACATATCATACATTGCACTTGGTGTGCTGTAAAGAGAGGCTTATTATCTAGATAAACAGTCATTTTCCTTCCTAAACATGAAAGCAAAGTGCACACCGAAAGTCTGAATGAAGGAATAGCAAATGCAACCAGGCTTGAGAAAAGAAATTAAAATGGATGTCCATTAATGGAATACATGAAGCATTGTCACTGCTGCATTTTGCAGATACTTGGCAATCATCAAACAGACCTTTCCAATTTGGGTATGGGGATGGTTCAGTGCTTACATTGTAACTAATACAGTATATAGCAATTGTGGCTGTGCAAAAGGGGTGGCCATGTTTATTTTAATTTCCGTTTAGAGGATTTAGACACCCAAATGTCTTCATGTACCTGTATGCAGATTTCTACTGAGGAGAAATTTTGGCTCGCAGATATTAACCTTAAAAAAAAAACTATCATAAAGCAGTATCTATTCAGCCATTCATTGTCTTTGGTAGAATTCAATTCCTGTTTAAAGTAATTGCTTATTTCAGCAGCTCAGCTAATACATCCTGTGACTTTTTCCTGCTGGGTTAAAAAAATATATGTTTGCAGTTTCATTAGCAATGGCTTATTTGTACAACGTAGCAACTTAAAAGCAAAGCTGTGCTTGGTTATAATATCCCTTTCTCTTTTCATTCTGAGCAGACCAAACCTCCATAAAAACAAAAACCAAGCCAAGCCAAAAAAAAAAAACAGCCCCCTTTTTTGTAATTGCTGATGCAGAATGTAAGTGCCATGGCCGACAAACGTTTCAACTCTGACAATAAATCCACCTCCTTTGAAAGAATGCCAGACCCTGATTCCCCCCCTCCCGCCCATTATAAGTCGATTGGAAAAAATAGAATTGTTAACTGAAAAATGTTATATGTGTGCATTCAATTACTGAGCTAGAGACCATTAAAAAGCCAACTTTCTATGGAAGAGCAATCTCTCTCTCTCTCTGGGTTTCTATCTGCCCACCTTCCAGTTCTTATAAAGTTTTTCCTCGAAGAATGATAATAAACAGAGGTTACAAACAGTGGACGAGGTCTCAGCTATTAAAAGAGAGAAGAATAATTCTTATACACTTTTTTTCTGTTTTTTTATTTTTTCTGCAAACTACGATGATGAGAAAATGAAATATTTGTTATGAAGTCATGACACAAACCCAAAGCTTTCATTCTTGTGTCAGGTGTAAGTTTGTAAATCATGTGGTTTGTTATTGTGCTCATGTCATTGCCCTACCTCCGTGATGGCGAACCTATGTCACGCGTGCCAGAGGTGGCACGCAGCGCCCTCTCTGATGGCATGTGAGCTTTCACCCCAGCTCAGCTCCACTGTGCATGCGCGCGTGCCTCTCACTGACCAGCTGATTTTCAGGTCTCTGCCGCGCATGCTAAAATTACAGTCCATAAACTGTGTGGCCTGTTGTCAGTTTAATACTAAAAGGGAAAGGAATAAATAGTGCAAAGGGTTTGCCACATTTGTTATATATCATAACTATGGTGGATTAGACACATGTTTCCGACGAATCTCCAGTGCTGCTGTGCAGAATCTGGTCACCTGTGCTGTAGTTATGAACTGTTCATCCTTAAGCAGACACTGGAGATAAGCAGTGTCGGAACGGCCCACTTGAACTGATATTGTTACCTGAACACTTTTTTAAAAAAATATTTTTTTGTCTTGTCAGCACCAGAAAATTTGCTCTTATTTGCAAGTTATATCAGCCCAGCAGTAAACAAAATTTTCAAATCATTTTCAAAATATTAGATTAGATCATGCTGTATTGTGATTCAGGATGTTATACCGAAGTATATAATCTTAATTAAAGTGGGCTTTGTTGGATTATATATTATCCTTATGAAGAGGGTGTAGCTTCCTTTATTTATTAAACAAAAAAAGTCATACTCAGCAATTATACAGTACATGAATGATTTCAGAAATCCATGAAATTATGGCCTCTAGAGATTCATTGGCAAAAAACTTTTAGAGTCAAAATATTCTTTATATTTATACAGAGTACATGGGTCCTGTTTTTTAAAAAACAAACAAACTTTGAAGTAAATGCATAGTGTAGAGATTCAGGATCGGATGGATAATGACAACAGAGTCCAAAAAAGACAGTTTCAAACTTATCTTCACCCATCAACGATTGTATCAATATCTTCAGATTGAAACCAATGGGGGTTACTTTTCTTGGTTTAATTGCCAAGTTGTCAGAATTTTGGTAGTAGAAAGAATATTTAGAATAGAATAGAATTATTTATTGGCCAAGTGTGATTGGACACACAAGGAATTTGTCTTTGGTGCATATGCTCTCAGTGTACATAAAAGAAAAGATGCATTTGTCAAGAATGGTTGTCATAGGGTTCAAGTAAGCAATCAGGAAACAATCAATATTAATATAAATCGTAAGGATACAAGCAACAAGTTACAGTCATACAGTCATAAGTGGAAGGAGATGGATGATAGGAACGATGAGAAAAACTAATAGTAATAGTAATGCAGCCTAGTGAATAGTTTGACAGTGGTGAGGGAATTATTTGTTTGGCAGAGTGATGGTGTTCGGGAAAAAACTGTTCTTGTGTCTAGTTGTCTTGGTGTGCAGTGCTTTATAGCGACGTTTTGAGGGTAGGAGTTGAATTTAACCATCCTTTCCCAAATGCTGAAGATAGACAAATATAATGTACAGTTTGACCCTTAAGTTCCTTGGTAAAATATGCCTTTGAATCCACATGAGATATTCTGCTTTAACCTGCTGCTAACTTCTGTCTCTCTCCTCTTGCAGTGTGTTTGATTGATAGATTGGTTGACAAATGCAATTTTTCCAGAAAGTATCACAACTAGAAGTTTAAAGAAAACTGCTGTTTCAGCATAATGAATTTAGAGAACACTCCTTGCTGATAAAGTAGAATGATGCCATCCTGTTAAGGACATTTTTTAAAAATCTGCTTGACTCCTGCTAGAATGAAACACTAGGACTCAGAAAATGTCGCCTGGGGCATGACAGCTCGTCAGCCTGCAGTCTCTTTGTATCTGACTGTCACAAATGCAGTGTCTACTCTGTTCACTTGTCAAACCTCTCTATATATTGAACATTGACTCTCATTTCTGTCTCTCTCTCTCTGTCTATCTGTCTCCAGGGGCGAAATGCTACCGGTTCGGCCCGATTCGGGGGTACCGGTAGCAGCGGCCGCCGGTGGTTTGGAGAACTGGTAGTGGCGGCAGTGCAAGGCTCCGCCCACCCACCCGGACGTCGCCATTTTTTTGTTTTTAACCCTCCGCATATGCACAAACCCTTCTGCACATGCGCAGAGGGTGAAAAAGCACATGTGACAGTGGTGCTCCTCCAAACCAGTAGGGAAGGTTAGTAGATTTCACTGCTGTTTGTCTCTAAAACTTTTTATTTCTGAGCTGAGTGGGAAGGTGAGAAGATTTAGCAGAGGGTATGGTCCAGATGGCAGCCATGATGGTGTGGTCAAAGCTCTCCTTGGTTTTATGTGCATTGCATTTCATGTGCCTGTGCCGACATTATGTGGCAATAATGTTCCTGTGTTAATGTTATTGCCTGCAGGTTTGCTGCTTCTCCTTTCGATGTAGGTGTTCCAATGGTTTAATTGTTCAGACTTTAAAACATCAGTTTTAAAGTTTTATGAGTTTTATCCCCCTATCTGACCTGTGCGCCAAAATGAGTAACAGATTTGGTGACATTCATGCCTGCTATACCAATTGATGGGATTAGGCCATACTAATATTTCAAATGCCATGTATCCTCTATCATTCTCCCAGCATTTGTCACCCGATCTGCCTACCTATTGATTTCTAAATTCTGAATCTTCACTTGTCTTTGTTGTTCCACAACTATATATAAAAAAAGGAAATTTGTCAGCCTTTTGAATGAGTTCCTACCTAATGCTTGCCTGGAGCTATAATGGAGAAGTTGAACTTGTCATGCAAAAGCACCAGTTTATAACTCTGGAGTGCTTTGATTTTTAGCAGTCTTCATAAGAGCTGTATTACTTCTTCAGTCTTGCTTCATCTGAGTCTTCACAAAAGCCGTATTAGGAAACAACATAATTTACTGTACCATTAAAATTTTAGAATGGATAGGCTTTTGCCAGTGAAAATTATACTTTTACCTAGTGGCTTAGAACACCAATTGTTTCTGAACAAATAATTTAATAAATATTTATGTGTGATTTTATTTTGTTTTAGAAGTACAATATGCTATAAGTATTTAGAAACATAGTCTCCCAAGTGGTATATAACTGTGACTTATGATTCATGCAAAAATAGATCTCACAATTTTATTTTAAATTAGGACACATCAATCAATCAATAAAGCTTATGAAGCAGTACATAACTACAATATAAATTCCAGTATAGGATAAAGTCATCCACGTTTATTGCCTATTAACAGTTTGTTGAAAATATATGTTGCAATGATATTTCTGTTTCTACAATAGCCAAACTGTATGAGAGTATGGCTGAGAAATTCTGGTAATTGAAGTCCACAAGTCTCAAAGTTGCCAAGTTTGGAGATCCCTGTATTAGTGGATAAAACAAAACCCCAGGTCCCATGTGAATGTTGCCTGATACTGAGATCCCCAACATCAACAGAAGAATAGAGTTGTAAGCAAGACCCAAAATTATTTCACTTTTTTGGGGTTAGCAGGAAGAGTTCACTTTCCATTGCAAATATTTTCTTGGCTTACAAATCTGTTGAAAGCTAGGATATTTTTTTAAAATCATTTTTATCCTAATTAGTTGCACCTAGAAGGAAAGAAGCACAACCATTGTGGGATTTCTGAAGATTGAAAATGCAGACTAAACAATCTGACAGAAAGTGATCCATTGATGAATTTCCCTCACTGAGGAATCTATCGTTGAGGAAGCAGGATTGATCTTCCAAAAGAAGATAGATAAATCAGGTTTATGAAGGTTTTTCTCCATAATGTTAATCAAATTATTATTATAGTTAACTTTTATAGGATTTTCATCAAGACAACAGCACATACTATACATGGAGGCTTTCTAGAGAAAGAAACAAATAATTATCTTGAAAAGATAAATTTGGTAGCATAAAGATGTTGTACTACATTTTTATTTTAATAAGTCTTTCAATTTATTATCTAATTATGTTATTTTTATGTTACAAATAATAACAGTATAGCAAAGACATTTAATTTTAAACGTTACATAAAATTCAATACATGTAATTAATCTGTAATGAGGATATCATTTAAAACTTTAATGCTTATAGTAAATCTCATAATGTAAAGTCATTCATCAGTACAAACTGAAAATAAATCACATGAGAATAATATGTTCAAGTTTCTGCTTTAATTAACCATTTTGCATTAACTTGCTAAAATAAAACAATCCAATTATGATGAAAATGCATAATAATATTAGGTGCTTCAACCATTCCAGAAAAAGTATCAACTACTTGAACCAGATTACAATATATTTTTTAAAACTCCTATTCAACAAATAAATTGGGTTTTTCTTGTTTGAGAATGATACTTTTTGTTCATTTCAATACAGATAGCTCTCGTTCAGCAATCACAACTGAGACCAGCTACTATGCCTCTAAGGCAGTGTTTCCCAACCTTGGCAACTTGAAGATGTCTGGACTTCAACTCCCAGAATTCCCCAGCCAGCGAATGCTGGCTGGGGAATTCTGGGAGTTGAAGTCCAGACATCTTCAAGTTGCCAAGGTTGGGAAACACTGCTCTAAGGGAAGTAGTCACTAAGTGGGATATTATATGATCATGACTCTGATTTCCAGATCAAAACTGACAAGACTAATCAGGTTCAATTTTCAGGAGTGGGGAAATATTAGCAAACTGGATAGAACAGAATGAGGTTCACCTAGCTTATGATGCCAAAGATTTGAAAACTTTCCGTTCTGCAAGGTGGCAAAGTGAAACAAACCCAGATCTTTGCCTACCAGCCATAGACAACTTAAAAACCCTTGTCTGCTATACAAGGAAGTCCTACTGGGTTTTCTGAATATCCAAGATAGACCAATCATACTTACTGCAGGACTACAATTACCTCTAATAAGATCATTGCAGAAACCAAGGTGGAACTTCTAGCAAGGAAACTGGGAATGATACACTAAAGAGGTGGACTCCAACAGGTGGTCGATTCCTCCTTCAGTAAAAAAAAAACTACTTTGATCTGTGAAAGTCATAATCTCAGCAGCAAAACGTAATATATCTTGTGGGTACAGAAAATAATACATTCCTTGTTGGAGCCACATCACAGAAAACTTGTCTGAAGAATTCTGTCAGGGTTCCAAATAGCATTCAAACTTAAATCAGAGTCCAAGGCAAAGTATTCCTCAAAGTTCCAATTTATTGCTGAAGCCATGTTGGCACATCCAAGGAAAACCCGAATCTGACTTTCCCCCAGCTTTCCACCCAGTAGGAAGTTGGCACCCCTTGTCCCACACCCCCAACTTCTGCCTGTGCGGCCGTTCCTCCTCCCAGTTTCCGGACAGGTGCTGGACAAAGGATGACCTTGAAGTTCTAGCAAGAATGTGTTGTCTAAGTTTGCTCCCTCATGCAATCCCCCCTCCCAGGTTCCCACGGTCAGCAGCCTTCTAAGCAATAATGTGGCGAGCAATGCTCTAAGTCCAACATCGCTCGACAGATACCAAAGAATAGGTGATCCGAATTTGAGAAGAAATACAGTAGAACCTCTGGTCACGACCATAATTCATTCCATAACTTTGGTCACAACCTGATTTGGTCATGACCCAAACCTAACCAAAATTTATGCAGATTGCTGTTGTGTGGCGCTTACAAAAAAAATGGTGTGGAAGGGGAAATCAGCTGCAGCCGTGTTTGATCGCCACCTGAGTATGTGTTCATGACCAGATTCAAAAAATTTCTGAATTTTTTGGGCGGAACCCGATTTGGTCGTGGTCAGAAGTGTTTGTGACCAGAGGTTCTACTGTACAATGCTCCATTAACAACAAGCATAAAGAAAGAAGGACAGAAATAACTGAAAACTTAGCCAAAAAGCATGGTCTATTACAGAAACTGGGAATGGCAACTTCAATTCTTACTCAAAACCTCCAAATATCACCATCTCAGATAGCTCTACATATAAAGAATCATGCAGAACACATTCCTTTAGATCCACACTTTGAAAATGAGGTACAACAACAAATACATGTATTAAATGAACAAACCACAGAAGATTCACTTCTTTGCCATTTTCAGGAGACAACTTGGAAAGAGCTGTAAAAAAATCTCAAAGTAAGGAAGGCCCTGCCAGGCCTGACGAGATGTTCCCAGAGTTTATTAAACCTTTAGGATCACATTTTATTTATTTATTTATTTTATTTATTTTGTCAAGCTTAACAGATATAAGTATAAACATGATTATGAATACAGGAAATGGATACAAGTAAATGGGGACAGTAGGACAGGGACGGTAGACACGTTGGTGCGCTTATGCACACCCCTTACAAACCTCTTAGGAATGGGCTGAGGTCAATAGTTAAAGTAAACATCTTAGAAGATGTCTACAGCAATCTTATACAGATGCTTTGGACACTGGAAAGGTCCCCATATTCTGTTATAATTGTTCCAGAAGCTTATAGTAAATACTCAACAGAGCTCTAGAGCTATAACTTGCTGGATAATCAAGGGTTTTCCACTTTTTAAGATGGCAGGGGCTTTGGATATATTGAACTGACTGGCTCTTTTGTTCCTGCAGCTGCTGTCATTTTTACAAAAAGCAAAAAAAAAAAAAAGCTTTGATGTAATTCAAATTAAAATGAAAGGTTGGGGAAAGGATAAGATCCTGCAGAATTCGAAACACTTGAGCAATTCTTGAGCAATAAGGGAAGAATTATTAAGCATGTTATTGAGCTACTCGTAAAAAGGGAGACAAGACAGAGTTCAAATATATTACAGTCATCCATGACACATTTTTGAGGTCAGCACACTATTTTTTAATTAAGCCTGTGCACCGGATTTGGCAGAAAACTAGTTTATGGTGTGGAATTAATTCAGAACAGCTTTTCATTTATCTGGATGAAGTAAAAAAAGATCTCAATATGTGCTCTATTCTGATTCCAAGTCTTCACAAATCTCCTTTCTTGATCTGCCTCTCTGTAGTTGCATTTTGTTAGAAAGCATGGTACTGTATCAGCTAGAACAAAATGACAAAAACACAAACTTTCAGTACTGTTTGCAAAATGCATGCTTAGCATTGATGTTTATGAAATTTTGTACACTTAATTGCCTCATGGAATGGCCTAATCCAATTGCCATCTATTCCAATTTCATATCAATTTGCTAAAAAAAACACAAGGCACAGCCATTTGAAATGTTTACATATTACTTATTGGCATGAAGCTCATTTTTCTGAATTTCACTCTGAATCCGCTCATTGGGTTCACTTGAATTACCTTTGGAGAACCCAAGCCATTTCTAGAATCTAAATGTGTGGAGAAATTGCATTTACAATAAGTAAGTAGATATAAGTCTATCATTACATGGTTTAGTTTTTCCATTTCAGCAGAAGTATAAAATTCTATAGGTTTATCTGAATGTGAGAAATTATCACAAGGAAGGAAACCGATGGATTATTATTAGAAAAAATGACCCAGTATGAAAAAGACACTTTTTATCATCGTGGACTTAAATTTAATTGCGATTTGTTTACAAATGCTTCAACTAAGGTGAACTTTATTGGTCAAGCAATATAAGAAGAAGAGAACCATTAGCCCAAGAAGTTACATTTCAACAAAGACTTTATATAACCTTTTGAATTAAATAATAATAATTCTCCCAGAAAGCTAGGTAGGAAGAAATAGACCCTAACAAAAGTAACTTCATGCTAGTCATATTCATTACAGTAGATTGCATATACCTTTTTTCATTAAAAATGGCAACTTTAATTTTACTAATAGTCCAGATCCATATTTAAGATACAAGATAGTATGTGAGAACTGAAGGTATTTAAAATAATTAAAGCTGGAATCCAGCCCATAGCTACAGGCACTTAATTCTGATTAACACTATTGAGCCTTAAGAGAGTACTGTGCTACCTACAGCATTAAAGATACTTTGATTTCTAATACAATAATGTATCATTATTGCAAGAACAGTTAACAATGCCTGTTATTAAATTAACCAGTATAGATTCGCAAGTCTGCAAATACTTGGATTTAACATTATTGCTATCATTTAAAAGCTTAAAGGCTCCACAGAACAGATTATGATTAAACTACCCTAAAACAATTAACTTTCAAACACAACTATATATTAACATAGTAATAATAAATAAAATAAGCAAACACTATGCACTAAAATCTCTAACTGCAGCCTGGGATAAATAAAACTTCAAAGTCGCCCCAAAGGCAATAGAAGCTCTAAAAGATGTGATGTGCACTTTCAAGGAAATTATTCCAAAATTGAAGATAATACACTGCTAATTCACTGCTCATAGTCTTTGGCAATCTCTAAGATTTTGATGGTGCATCGAATAACAAGATTTCAGATACTGATCTTAAAGCTAAACTTCATCTTGTATAACAGTAGATGGGCTTTCAGATAACTTGATCCCAAATGATTAAGTCCTTAAAGGTTAATACTTATATATAAATTGAGCTCAGAAGCGAGCTAGCAAACAGTGTGACACCAAATAATTTTAATCTGAATGCTGATATCCTACAAGCGCCTAATCCTACATTCTGCATCCATTTTAATTTTAAGAGCAACTTTTATCAACCACACTAAAGGAAATTCATTATTGAACTATGGCCCGACTTCCATAGACAAGGTCATAAGAGATGAATCAGATTAAAGAAACTTCCCAAGCTTTTTTTAAGATAAAATTTTTTATATCTTCATATAAAAACAAGACAAGGAAAACTTCCAGCATGTGGTTTACTTTTAGGTAAACTACAGCTCCATCCAGAATCAGTTGTACATATCTATCTGAGTCAACAGATAGTTCCACAATTGCTTCTGCTGTGTGATAGATTTCTTTCCTTGCAATCTTGTGTGGAAATAATTACACACAAAAAAAATCCTGCCACTTTTGATGTAGTGGTTCCAGTGAGTTTTAGTCCCGCCTTAGGCATGAAAGCCAGCTGGGTCACTTTGGGCCAGTAACTCCCTCTCAATCAGGGGTGGGTTCCTCCTGGTTCGGACCGGATCACCCAACTTGGTAGCGACACGCTCATGACGTCACTGTTGGTGCCGTTCCGTGCGCACCGCTATCTTTTTTTGGATTTTGTGCAAATTTTCCCCCTTCCGCGGCTTAAAAAAGGGCCTGCCCGCCCACCCGCGGGTGAATTCTGACCTTTATTTCTTTGCCCGAAGCACAGCTGATGAGCTCCTCAGCTGTGTTTCGGGATAATTCCTGCTTCTGAGCATGCGTGGAAGCCAAATCGCATGAGGGGACGCACGAGAAATGTCGTGATAAAAATCGGTGGCGAAGGTAAGTGGAACCCACCCCTGCTCTCAATGCAACCCACAAACAGGGTTGGTGTTGTGAGAAAAATAGGAGAGAAAAAAGTACAGGTGGTCCTTGATTTATGACCACAATTGAGCTCAAAACTTCCATTGCTAAGCAAGACAGTTGTTGAGTTTCCCCCCCTTTTTACAACCATTCTTGCCACAATTGTTAAGTGAATCACTGAAGTTGTTAAATTAGTAATATGGTTGTTAAGTGAATCTGGCTTCCCCATTGACTTTGTTTGTCAAAAAGTTGCAAAAGGGGATCAAATGACCCCCGGGGACACTGCAACCATGATACAATACATGCCAGTTGCCAAGCATCTGAATTCTGATCATGGGGACGCTGCAACACTTGTGAGTGTGAAAAATGGTGGTAAGTCACTTCTTTAAATGCTGTGGTAACTTCAAATGGTCACTAAGTGAATGGTTGTAAGTTGAGGAATACTTGCATTATGTATGTTCACCACCTTGAGTTACTTATAAAGTAATAAAGATGGGATCAAAAAATCTATTTAAAAAAACCCTCCTAGGAATAAGAGTCTGAGATCGGATTAAAAGGGTTTATTAGAAGGAAAATTAAAATTAGAATGAAAGAATTCTAGCAAGTACCCTACTTTCAAATGAAACACCGATACACAGACAACTTAGGAGCCTGTAAATGTTGAAAAATATGTGAGCCAAGATGGAATCTTGATCAAAGGCAGCTGAATAGAAATACATTGGACCTCCTTGTCAGCTATTCCTTCTCTCTATGCCAATTAGTAAACAATATGAACACTGAGGGGTCCTCAATGCAAGAAAACAAGCAAGCTCGGAGACCACCAAGGACCCCTCATTTCAACCCTGACTATAAATATTCTCCTTTATTAATATGAACATTGCATCTATGTGCTCTCAAAAACCTTAGATTTTGCCTCCAAATTATAATTTTGCTTTTAATTTTTAGGCAGGAGGGGAATATCATTAAGTATATACGCAGGAATCATATATTATTTCATTTAAATTAAATCAATTTTAATTTTTCCTCTGGCCCTACCTTCTTCAATGTCATGTTGTCCTAAGATTGTCACTTAAGGTCAAGTGTGGCCTTTAGCTTCTCAAAAACTTCATCATTGTGCTCTTTCTATGTTTACTGGTCTGTGTACAATTGCAGGCTTGAGTCCAACCAACATCCATAAAATTTATTTTTTTATAGAGATGTTTAAAACAGATTGCAGATGTGAGAGGGGAGCTAAATCAGAATGATATATAGACCCACCAATATACTTGTATTTTCAATACAGTTTTCAGGAGGTAAAAGTTAGCATAATATTCTGTATTTCAGTTTGAAATTATGCAGTTATTCAACAAAATCTTTCTATTGACTAAGCCTCTTAGGTACTGTAAATCATTATGGAGAAAAATATTCAGCTTAAACAGTTTCAGTAGTGCAGTGACAAATTAAAAGAATCTAAAGTGTTATATGTGCATAGAACTTACTGAGAGAAGTAAGTAGTAAAACAAAAGGATTATCATCCAAATGCTAGTAAAATCCATGGACCTTAACAAAGACCTCACATAATGAGTTTCCAAACAAACCCCCTCTGAAGAAAATGCCAAAATATTGGAACAAAACTATCACTGCATAATTACCCATTCATAATGCTATGGTTCCTCTTTCATCATTTCAGTTATGCTCCGCTGCACAATATTTCACAAAATGAAAGCTCACTTTGCTCTTTGGAGCTATGGCTTTTTACAGTTTGTTTAACTTGCAAGCTATTATAAAATGATCCACTATTCATTTACTGATTATTTGTAGACTCTGCTGATCAGGTATAATGGTGGTTGTCTGAGTCAAAAAACAATGCACAAACTTGATGATTAGTGTAGAAGTTAAATTACTACAGTTGTAGTGTAGAAGATAAATTACTACAGTTGGCAAATCAATTCCTTTGCTAAACTTATAGCCAGAGTAGATCTTCTCTCTTAAGACTAAAGGAAAGAAAGAGGTCTTTGTCAAATGTACATAGCTGAATAATCCAGTACAAACGAGCCAGTACTGTATATGCTAGGTAACAGAACTATATAGATGTTAGGTAGCAAGACATATCTTCTCACCTAGGCATCCAAAGCAGTTATAAGATGATTGGGATAAATGTGCAAATTTAGGAATTATATTAATACTAGGGAGATCAGCGGCATGGTGGCTTAGAGGTTAAGAGCTGAAGTGGTGCAGTGGTTAAATGCAGCCATTGCAGGCTGACTGCTAGATCAACAGCTAGTTCAGCGGTATATAAGAAAAGTGCTATTGCCATATAAGTGCTATTGCCTCCATTTGGAAGGTTGAAAGTTCAATCCTAGGCAGTGGCATATGTTTCTCTATAAGGATGCAAAGAGAAAATATCTGCTGTGAACTCCATGAAGGCATCAGGAAGGGCATCCAGCTAGTAAACTCTCAGCTCCATTCAGTTGCCCTGACTCAACACTGAATAAAGGGATTACAGGGTTGTAAAAGGGCAAAAAAAAAATACTAGGGAGAGTACATGTGAACAGTTTGGAAATAGCATAGAACATTGAATGAACAAGACTAATAGTCAAACATAGACACAGGAACAAATTTCCAGATAAGATGAGATTGGATCCAGGAGCTGATTCTCCATGAGCACACTAAATTAATTTATGGAAATAGATGACAAGCAGAGGTGGTATTCAGCAGGTTCTGACCTGTTCTGGAGAACCGGTAGCGGAAATTTTGAGCAGTTCAGAGAACCAATAAATACCACCTGTGACTGGCCCCACCCCCATCTATTCTCTGCCTCCTGAGTCCAAGCTGATAAGGAGGAAATGGGGATTTTGCAGTAACCTTCCCCTGGAGTGGGGTGGGAATGGAGATTTTATAGTATCCTTCCCTTGCCACGCCCACCAAGCCACGCCCACCAAGCTACGTCACGCCCACCAAACCACTCCCACAGAACTGGTAGTAAAAAAATTTGAATCCCACCACAGATTAATTGACAAGGAACCTGTTCTGTTGGATGAAGTGAAAGAAAAGCATTTTCTCTGATTCTTCTTTCCTTCAGCATCCAAATTGTCTTATGCACTGTTCTGAAAATTCCTCCAGAGATATTTTGTAAGGTGTATGGAACTACTGGGAGAATACAGACATCGGCAATGCATGCAAGTTGCAATTAATACCCCCTAACATTTAGTTTGCAGAGTTCTTCCCTTTCACAACATGGGAACCAATCTTTTGAGAAATGATTCCCACAACTGAGAAAAGACGGATTGGATCAACCACACATCTTATTCATTTCCCTACTCACTGTAATGGAGATATTTCTGCTGCAGAAGTGTTTAATGATCTATGAATGTAGCATTAGAAATCAGTCACTGAAGCAAGCTGCAATTAAACATTGAAAATCTGGTTTTATTACTGCTAGTGCAAAACACTATATTTAATATTTGTGAGGTTATTTTAGAAAATGTATGTCATACTAAGAAAAATGAGTTGTTTACAAAGAAACTTTGAAACCATTTGACTTGTAGCCATAATTTTCAACAGATTTGTAAGACACAAAGACCACAACTGAGCTCACAATTTCCATTCCTAAGCAAGAGAGTTGTTAAGTGAGTTTTGTCCCACTTTATGACCCTTCTTGCCCAAATTGTTAAGCGAATCATTTTTAGCTGTTAAGTTAATAACACAGCTATTAAGTGAATTTGGCTTTCCTGTTGATTTTGCTTGTCAGAAGATCACAAATGGTGATCACATGATTCCAGGACACTGCAACCGTCATAAATACTTGCCAGTTGCCAAGCCTCCAAATTTTGATCACGTGGCCATGGGGATGCTGCAATGGTTGTAAGTGTGAAAAACAGTCATAAGTCACTTCTTTCAATGCTGTTGTAACTTTGAACGGTCACTAAATGAATGGTTGCAAGTTGAAGACTAATTTGAAATAGTGTTCCTTAAACACTATGGGGGTAATATTAGTAATATGAAAGAAATGTTTAACTGACAATGAAAATAATTTATTAGGTTAGAATGGAGAGAAAATAAAAAAACAGGCACTCACTGATGCTTTTCTGAGTGATGTTAGTAGGGTGACATAGTTGCTCAATCTCAAATCACATAGAAAGACGTCTTCTGTGCTGGGTGTTAAAAAGAACACAAATGACAGAAAACTTACATGTGTAGATCAGGGGTGGTGAAACCTGGGAAGCTTCAGATTCGGGTTTCGCCCAGATGTGCCAACATGGCTCTATTAATAAATTGGAACTTTGAGGAATACTTTGCCTTGGACTCTGATTTAATTTTGGATGCTATTTGGAACCCTGACAGTATATTTCTTTCGGTCTTTAAAAAGGTAATTAGGAGCATTTATAGGGAGATGAAAAAGTTAAAGTGGCAGCCACAAGTGACTGAAGTCCCATTCTTTGTCATGTTCATTAGGATGGGTGACTGGAAAGATTTTTTTTCCCTGTGCTTTAACTGTTTTTTAATACGAACTTGAAAAACAAGAGCCTTTGGAAATGACTACGAGATTCATCTTTCCTTCAGATCTTGGATGACTGTGTGTAGGAACTTTTTTAAGTCTTTTTTTAAGAAAAGGAAAAAAAATCCTAAAAAAAATTGGAGGAGGGACAGATATTTGAAAAGAAGAGAATGAAGGCTTATTGATTATGCTCTGAATGTCCCAAGAAGTGCCAATCTTCTTAGAATGGCCAGAATTGCAGTTTGGTACATGATCTTAAGAAAAACACACGAGATTTCTACTTCGACTGCAAATTATTTCAGATCTACCTGCAGCGATGTCCTTGAAAAACTAGTTTATGCGTGGCCATACTTACAAATCCAAACAAGGTTAAAAAAAGATCGAGAACAATATGGCATTTACGTGAAGCAATTAGAACTAGATAAAATTTTACTAGGAACAGAGAGAAAAATGACTCGAAAATTATACAATTTTTTACTAAGATATAAAATGGAGGAAGAGACTGTAAAAGAAACGATGATTAGTTGGGCCAGGAACTTTGGGCATAATATAGAATTAGAACAATGGGACACAACTTTGGGAAAGGAACTACAAATTAACAACAGCAGTGGCATACAAAGAAAACCTCTACAAAATGTTTTATAGGTGGCATTTACCCCCAGCGAGATTGGCCAAAATGTTTTCAAATTTATCCCCTAAATGTTGGAGATGCAATTATAAATCTGGAATACTATCATATGTGGTGGAAGTGCCCCTCCACAAGGAAGTACTGGTGTAAAATTCGAAGGTGGCTGGAAGAAATTATAGAGTAAAACATTGATTTGAAACCAGAATGATTCCTATTAGGAATACTAGACCTGAAAATGAATAAGAAACTTCAATATATTATACTACATACTGTATACTTACTGCAGCTAGGATTACATTTGCACAATATTGGAAACAAAATAACATACCCTCAGACGAAGTAGTAATTAGGAAAAAATTTTTCAATGTGCTGAAATGGATAAAATGACCATGGAGTTGAAAGAGAGAGATGATTTGGATCATTATGAAATATGAAATAAGGTGTACAATTTCTCAAAAATAGAAAATGATATAGAAGTTATGTTAACTGGAGTAATTAAACAGCATTAAGTCTAAAGATGTAAATACAAATGTAAATAAAATGTAGATATGAAAAATTAATATTCGTAGAATTGTTAAAATATATATTAAAATAATGTTATTATACTAATAGAGAGATATAAATGCAAACTATGTAAGTTGATACGGAAAGCTGTAAAATATTCTTAAATGGTATGTATTGTTTTTGTTATGTCTTGTTATGTTTTCTTATTTTTGTATTTGTGGTTGTTTGTTATGTTGTTTTTTTAATGAGAAAATTGTTTACCAAAAACTATTTAAAAAAGAAAAAAAAAGAAAAACTAGTTTATGCTTATGAATGGTTAGCAAAATAAAAGAAAATTTTATTGTTTACAGCAATTGTTTGCTTTCAAATTTAGGACCAGATTAAATGTTTTTCTGCATATAAGAGTGTTTATACCCAACTAGGTAAAACTGGTTTGACTCCTGTCTTTTTATTTCTTTATTTTTCGGCCTTCTGCTGGACTTTGCTGATTTTTTAAAAGTTCCTTCGATATATTTATGTTCCCCAGTTCTATTTCTTTCTTTCTTATTTTTTCCAAATTTGGGTTAGTGATGAAAGAGGTAGGTAGATCTCTTGTTCCCTTTGAAGTCACAATTTTTATTTTTTAATGTGTTTTTGTGTGTTTTAATTTGGAGGATTCTGTTTTTAAACATTTGTTCAATTACTGATTTAAGTATATTATACTATATTTAACTATGCCTATCTGTATTTATCCCTTATATATATATTCATGTATCTATAATAATATCTAAATATCTAGAATGGTATAAATACACTTTTATTTTAAACTTGGTTTTGCTAGATGGTAACACTTAGGATATTGAATTATAAAAGTATGTGGCATATTGCTAAGTACAGAAAATTATTCAAGGTGATAAAAGATACAGTGATGTTATAAAAATACAATGTTATATTTTTTCAAGAAATTCATATCTTACAGCACAATACATCTCTCTTATCTAAAATTAGTTGCATTGCTTTATCTTATTTTATTTTGGTAATAATAATAAAGAAATACTAAAGAAATAGACGCTATGGTTCTAGTTTATATAGCTGAACAATGGAAGTGGTTCAGGAATGTTGCGATCAGGGATGTCAAACTCATGGCTCAAATGCATCACATGCTGGCCACACCCACCCCCGGTTTAGGGAAGGGGGGGAAAGTCACAATATGTCACGTGACAACAATGTGAGGCTGCAAGTTTGACACCCCTGATTTAGATGCTGCATGGCATTTTATTAATCATATGTGGGGATAGAAATGTGATTCTTCTTTGCAGAAGGATATTCCTTTTCTTTGTTTTATTAAGTCTGCTTAATAGCTCTGTTATTTTGTATTTAGGTAGAGGCATATACTCACAGAATCTATTTCACCTAAGGCCAGAGAAATCAATTTTACAGAAACCGTACTCAGAAATGAAATCTGCTTAGACTATAAAACCACAGAAGCTGATTACAGCTGCCCAACAATTCTCTATATCCACGTGTATTTCTTCATATATCTTTGGGATTCATCGGATTTTAATGGGCCACTACATTCTCTGTACTGGCTTCCACTATATTGCATAAAAGTATTACCCATGGCGAAATTATAGATGGCTCCAGAATTTACAACCACTAACAATGGTTCTTAGTACTTATTTCCTTTCTTAAGATATATTTTTATTGTTTACATATAAATATACTGAATACAGTGTAATTGTCCTGGCATTCCGCTTACCATAAAACAAAAGTAAAAACAGAATAAGATATATACTATTTTAAACAGTGCTAGTGTTGTACAATAGTTTCTGACCATCATATTCTAGTATGTCAACTTATCTATCATTCTAATACTTACATTCCTATATCGATATTAAAAATAATATCTCTTTCCATGTCCACCTAATCTGATTTTTTCGCATTCCAACTTCTACCTCATGTTTCTAACCATTGATAGAATCTATTCCATGTTGAATAGTATTCTGTATCTCCTTTATCTTTTATTTTTAACGTTAGTCTGTCCATTTCTAGTATCTTCCTTATCATCTCATCCTCGGAAGGGGTGTTTTTGTTCTTCCACGGCTGCGCATATACAATTCTTGCTGCGTTCAAGATACTGTATGTAACATTAGATATATTGTTCCTTTATCATAGCTGTCCGATATAATGCCTAATAAAAACAATTCTGGCTTAAAATCTATATGTTGTCTGATCATTTTTTCTAACCACGTATGGATTTGTGTCCAAAATTTCCTTGCCTTTATACAGGTCCACCACATGTGGTAATATGTGCCAGATATTTGTTTACATTTCCAACAGTTTGGAGACAAATTGTTAAATGTTTTAGCCAATCTTGCTGGGGGCAGATGCCACCTATAGAACAATTTTCCTTATATGATGTGGCCATGATGTGGTCAGTTTCCGGTTTCTATCCCAAAGCTTTTGCCATTTTTCCAAATCTATATTATATCCAAAGTTTTTGGCCCATACTATCATCATCTCTTTAACCTGTTCTTCTTCCATTTTATAATTTAATAGGTAATTGTATAGTATCTCTATCAATTTGTCATCAGTCCCCACCAGAGCTGGGTTCCTGCCGGAGCTGTCCAGTGCGCAGCTCCGGTAGGAAGCAGCCGATTGCGCAATTTGCGCACGGCCGCTCCGGAGCCCTCTCTGCCAGTCCATCGCACACGTCGCCATCTTTTTCTGTGAATTTTGGGCAATTTTGCTTCTGCGCATGCACGGAAGCAAAATTGTGCTAAAATCTCGCAAGGGGACGTGCGTGTGAGAGAGATTTCAGAGAGATTTTGCTTCCGTGCATGCGCAGAAGCAAAATCACGCCAAAATCTCTCTCGCACGCATCCCCTTGCGAGATTTCAGTGCAATTTTGCTTCTGCACATGCGCAGAAGCAAAATTGCATGAGGGGGCGCACACGAAACGTGGAGATGCGCCTGCAGGCAAGCAAGCAACCCGACCCGGTCCCCAATAATATCTTGTCCAATGTTGTTAGTTCTCTATAAAAACCCCATGTTTTCACATCTTTCACATAACGCTCTCCACCTTAGAAGCATTGATACACCCAAATGTCATAAATATGGAAAAAAATTGTTTCTTATAAAGATATATTAAATGAGAAGGGTGAATTGAAAACCAGATTAAAACTAAAAAACCAAGGGGTGGAATTAGTACTTATTTCTATCTCTCTCTCTAACTTAAGGGGGAGATGTTCATGCCTTCCATTTCTTGGCATTCTGGTTCATTTTGTTATTTCTAGGAAAGCTGCATTTCCCCCTTTTGTAGTTCAGCATTTCTAATCTTCAGCTTGAATTGTGGATATTTCCTGACATTGCTTCAATACAAAACCCTCTTGCTGCTGGTCCCTGTAAAAAGCTCTATTGGTTTTAAAATTCTCTGCTTATTTTCAAAGGACAGAAAGGTTGCAGAGCTTCACAGGTTTTTCCCCCTGTTGTATTCTTCAGCTGTTAGCAGTATGAATCATCAGGTTACTCATATTATTTCAAGCTCTTTTCAAGGCTGATTCACATATATTTTGGGTAATCATGACTTCCTAAAATACTATGAGACTTTTTCCTTCTGCCCACTCTTATCAACACATAACAATAGGTTGGACAAATATATATTTTTATACTGCGCATTTTAGCTGGCGTTTGAAAGTTGGGGCCTATAACATCCTTGCTCTTCAAAAATCTACATTTCTGTATTGCAATTCATTTTTTTTACCTTTACAAAGTTAGTCAGAACTTGAAATATTAATATTAATTAACTTGTGAATATATAAGCTTGATTTAAATTTAATTAGTACACCAAAGCCAAGATAAATTAGCATAGTTTAATTAAAACCATGCTATTTTATTTAAAATAGTAACAATTCCAATTAAGAAGATGGTTTGCATTATGTAGAAACAGTGGGTTAGCTCCAACTACAATCATAGTTAAAACAGATCAATTGCAGTGAAAAAAAAAGTTAATCATGTCTATCCCAATGATTTAAATGGGATCCTCCAATGTCCAAGTAAATATTGAAGATATTCTACATCCACAATTAATTCTTCATTAAGTCGAACACTGGGTCTGCATTGGCAGGGCAGAGAAATCTGCATGAATGAATGAGTGAAGAAAAGAGAGGATTTTGAAATTTAAATTCCAAATATCCAAAATAGTTTTCATAGCTGGACCTATAATGCTTTTAAAAGGTTCCTGTGTTTTTGTCCCAAAGGTGCTTTTTCAAAAGGCAACTGGATGTTTCGCTTCTCATCCAAGAGGCTTCCAAGAAAAACAAAGAAAGTCCAGTTGCCTTTTGAAAAAGCACCTTTGGGACAACTATGACTTGGATGACTGAGAATCTCCATTGACATTCCTGGATTTTTGTACCCAATCTTGGCAAATTCTGGGCATAACTAAAAGCTGGGATATCTCAGGACTTGAACTGCCTTGAAACAGAAACTAAGGTTCTGCAATGAAGGAAGTGAGGGAAGGAGAGAGGGAGGCAAACAGGCAGGATTCCCCATTCCCCATTTGGTACATGACAAACTACTGTTAAAACTAAGCTCTTACGGCATTTCCGGATCCCTACACAAGTGGATAGCTGCGTTCCTGTCAAACAGGCAACAGGTAGTCAAAATAAGGAGCGTCCTATCAAACCCTGCACCAGTTAACAGCGGTGTCCCCCAAGGCAGTTTTTAAGGACCCACTCTCTTTCTAATTTACATAAATGACCTTTATGATCATATTATAAGCAGCTGCATCCTCTTCACTGATGACGTAAAACTATTTAACACCACTGACAATACTACTGCCCTACAAAGCGACCTTGACTATATGTCAGAATGGTCGAACAATTGACAACTTCAAATCTCAACCAACAAATGCTCTGTCTTACACATTGGCAACAAAAATCAGAACACCAAATACAAGCTGGGTGGATACAACCTCGTAGACGACCCTCACTTTGTCAAGGACCTAGGAGTACTTATCTCAAATGATCTAAGCCGCAGAGCTCACTGTAACAGCATTGCCAAAAAGGCATTAAGAACTCTTAACCTAATTTTGCGAAGCTTCTTTTCCAGTAACATTGTATTGCTAACTAGGGCATACAAAACCTTTGCCAGACCAATTCTCGAATACAGCTCGTCTGCCTGGAATCCACACTGTATATCAGACATTAATACAATTGAGCAAGTCCAGAGGTATTTCACGAGAAGAGTACTTCACTCCTCTGCTCACAATAGAATACCTTATGCCATCAGGCTTGAAATTTTGGCCTTGGACAACCTAGAACTACGCCGCCTATGGTCTGACCTAAGCGTAGTACACAAAATTGTCTGCTACACGTCCTACCTGTCAATGACTACTTCAGCTTCAACCGCAATAATACATGAGCAAACAATAGATACAAACTCAGGGTAAACTGCTCCAAACTCAATTGCAGAAAATACGACTTCAGCAACAGAGTGATCAATGCCTGGAATGCACTACCTGACTCTGTTGATATATCCTCAAACCCCCAAAACTTTAACCTTAAACTGTCTACCGTGGACCTCACCCCATTCCTAAGAGGTCTGTAAGGGGGCATGGATAAGCACACCAGTGAGGCTACCGTCCCTGTCCTACTGTTCCCTTTTATTCGTACTCATTTCCTGTGTTCATAGCCATGTTTATACTTATACCTGTTTAATTTTGACAAACTAACTAAATAAAAATAAATAAATAAAATAAAAATTCTCACTGCTAGCTTCCCAGAAAGAAGCTCAAAGGGAAAGTCAGCAGGAAGTTAAAGTTACTCCTGCTCCCACTGATTTCTTTGCATACCTGTGGTCATTCTGTTCCGGCAAGGAAAAATCTCTGAAATGATGGCCCAACAGGTTGTGTGTTGTCTACTTTGTTTAATTAATTAAATGTGGATGTCAACAAGAATGTCTTCCACATTTGCTTGTATTGTAACAAATTTGACACTTTTTGGGGCGAGGGGGAAAATAAGTATTATAAACAATAGGCACCTTGACAAAATCTGATTTTCAGACACAAGCAGATTGGATATCAGCAGGAGAAGACATGAGTGGAAAGGACTCTGAAGATGAATAGTGCCATCAGACAGATTTATGCTGGAAAGAATGGTCTCCAGCATCTTGATTAAAAGCTGTTGAAAACATTATTGTCTAATGCCAGAATCTTAAACTAAGCTTTCTAACAAAGGGCACAGAACAATGTGTCACACAGCACCTTGTTGCCACTGCGCTTTGTTCTAACTGCCCACTTCCAGATCATGCTAATTGACAACCCTGTTGAGAATTCTTTACAGCGCTGTAATTAAGTCACAAGGTTATAAGTACTTGAGCCATTGTGTCTAAGACACCTCTGTGTGAGAACACACACACTGGAGATATTATTTGAAGACTTGAGTGTCATTAATGGCTTTATATCTAAATGTATTTGGGGTGTATGGGGTGCTCAGGGAGGGGTAGCACCTCTGGTGTAGAGGCATGTCATGTCCTTTTACGGCAGCTCATTTTAGGGCAGCTTTTAGGGTAGTTCGTTCACCTTTGGTCCCCACCTGTCACTCAGCTCTCACCTGTGGCTCCTAGCAGCTGTAGCATGCGCAGCGCCACACCCCGGGCAACAGCTTCGACAGGCTGGCCAAACCAGGTTGAGAGTAGCCATTGGGTCATCGACCTTCGGTGAGATAGGGACTTGTCTATGCCGAGCATGTGAAGACAGATTCCGGCAGACTGAGCGGATGAAATCTACTAGAATAGGACAACGGTCATGAAGGCGGTCTCTGCAAGCAATGTGGTATACTAAGAGCACGGCAAGACACGAAAGACGCCCTGGTCAACCACTGCACCCAGCCCATCTCCAACTGTCTCAACTCTGTCCTGCTATTTGGAGCAAGATGGAATCTGGAAAGAGAGAGTGAGGCTGACAATGCGGACCTCTCCCTCACTTTAATCCAATTCACGCGCAAGTCTTGACATCCCCCCCAATTCCTGTGAAATGTCAAGGTTCTCTTCGAATACGATGGACGAACATCATCAATCAATCAATCTAAATTATTTATCTGTTCCTTACAGACAGAATGCAACCAAATCCAGGAACATGGATATCCCAGACATTACGTATTTCAGTATTGGTGGACGTTATTATTGGGTCCCTTCCAGTTACAAGTCTTCCCTTCCAGTCCTTCAGGTCTTCCACTTTAATTGAATCAATCTACTTCACTCCTCTTCTTCTCTTTTCCTCTACCTTTTCCAGCATTCCAGAGTTCTCAAGGGAGCTGGTTATTAGGCAAAGAATTGAAAATATGATAACATCATAATCTGACTTTTTAAATTCCTTGACTGAGAACTCTACATTGATTTGTCCTATGATTCATTTCTCCATTTGACTGTCTATGGCATTCCAAGGAATTTTCTCCAACAGCACAGTTCAAAAGTATTGTATCCAGTGGTGGGTTCCTACCAGTGCGGTCCACTCTATAGCACCGGTAGCAGCCCGCTGGTGACGTCACAGTACCGGTGCGGTCAGTGCCTGGGCACCGCCATTTTTTTTTAAAAAAATTAAATTGTTTTTTTAAAAATTTCTTCTGCGCATGCCCAGAAGCCGAGCTTCCAGCACTGCGCATGCGCTGCCTTCCTACCCCACAGTGAGTCCAAGCAGGGGAGGATGGCTGAGGGAGTGCGTGAGATGCTGAAAGAATGGGCGGCAGGACCTATCTCAGTTCCCCTCCCTTCAGCAGTCCGAGAAGCCACGAACGTGCGGTGATGATCCCAGGTATTTTCGCATGTTCGAGGCTTCTCGAGCTGCTGAGGGGAGGGGGAATGGGTGGCAGGAGCCTAGGATCATCGAATGGGAAGAAGCATTCAGGCCGAACGGAACCTCCTAGAAGAACCGCTGCTGCGGTCTTGCTGCTCCCGCTGCGGGGGGCTGCATTGCGGGAGGGCAATGCCCCCCCCCGCTTCTCTGGCCACTGCCAAGCTCCCGAGGCCCACGCCCACCCAGTCACATGGCTGGCTAGCCACACCCACTAAATAAGCCACACCCACAGAGTGGTAATAAAAAAATTAGGAACCCGCCCCTGATTGTATCAATATTCTCACTATCCTTCTTGAAAGTCTAACTATCACTTCCATAGAGTGTGACAAAAACAGCCATTGCCTGCATGATTTTGATCTATATAAGTACAAACATGTCACAGCACCTGAATATCTTTTCCAAGGCCTTTATAGTTATTCTACTACGTGATAATTTGTAGTATATTTCTTGACCGTTGGTTCCTTTATTTTAACTTTCCTGACTTCTCTTGCACATGTCCCTGAATTATCAGTTCCTGTCTATTTGTATGGCATAAATCTGATTATCACACAAAGCTTTAATATCTACCCTGAATTGATCCAATTGTATCCCATAATTTTTGGTTTTGGTTTCCAATATTCAGTATGGAATTCTTTCTGTGTGGAATTTGATTCCCACAAACACAATGAAATGAATAGACAATTAACAGCTATTCAGTCAACTATTTGGAGAGAATAGTAACATAGAACCAAAGATTCAGTGGGTAAAAACTTTCCTTTAAAAAAAATGTCTTTAATGGAGCTGTGTTTCTTCAAGGGATGTTTCACTTCAAAAGCAGCTTGAGTGAAACATCTCTCGAATCTGTTTCATAAGCAACCTGGTCTAGCTCTCTCTGCTTCTGAAGAGTGAATGGAAGGAAGTAAATACGTTCTCTTGTCATGCCCTCTTTTCCTTTAACCTCATTGTCTGGTGCTCCCAATAATCATTTGTGCAAGCCTTTCCTCATGTACTGTGCTAACTATGGCATGCAGAACCCTTGTTGCAGCTGTTGCAAAACAATCAAACCACTTTTTGCAATCTGGGATTTTGAATTGTTGTAGGTGATATTGCCCAAAAAGCCAACCTCCCCCACAAAAAAGAATTAGCCCAGACACAATACAACTTTCTCTCTAGGGTAAGTTCCAATTTTAAAGCCACACAGTGCCTTTATCTACATCTTTTCATGCCTTTCTTTCTTTCTTTCTTTCTTTCTTTCTTTCTTTCTTTCTTTCTTTCTTTCTTTCTTTCTTTCTTTCTTTCCTTCCTTCCTTCCTTCCTTCCTTCCTTCTTTCCTTCTTTCCTTTTCCTTCTTTCCTTTTTTCCTTCTTTCCTTTTCCTTCTTTCCTTCTTTCCTTCTTTCCTTCTTTCCTTCTTTCTTTCTTTCTTTCTTTCTTTCTTTCTTTCTTTCTTTCTTTCTTTCTTTCTTTCTTTCTTTCTTTCTTTCTTTCCTTCTTTCTTTATCTTTATCATCTATTTATCACACAACATTTTTTCTTTAATTAAGAACATGGCCAGTTATCGCCCTTCCTCTTATTCCTTTTTTTTTCTAGGCATCAGAGACATTCAGGTAGGATCACATCTGAGAAAGACAGGAAGAAAAGTGAAGACATAGGCTGGAAACATATAATTAAGGATCCACATCTTTTTACACATGTGGCATATATGATGTATATCAAAAATGGTTGTGTGGTCACAGTCAGTATTTTTATTTGCTTTACACCTTCTCTCCCCCCATGCCCCCACATTTTTTCAGACTGGCTTGAGCCCTAAGAAAGTTGTTTTTATTCCCTGTATGTCTGAAACTGCAAATACCAGTTATTCCCTAGTCCTCTCTTTTCCTTGGTATTTCCATCCAACAGTGTGTTCAATTTTCCACCCCGGTGCCATTCTGATGAGATGAAGTAATGGTCTTGTAAAATAAAGCAGAGAATGATACATGACTATATAGTTATCCCTGTTTTTCAGACGTGATTGTAGTAAGGAATTGAACACTCTCCCATATCCTAGAACAGTGATGGCGAACCTTTTTTTGCTCAGGTACCAAAAGGGCGTGCACACGCGAGATAGCGTGCACATGTGTGCCCACACCCATAATGCAATGCCCTCCCCCATGCATGTGCACACAACCCCCCATGCTGCCCCCCACGCACATGCTTTCCTGAAGCCTGGGGAGGGCGAAAAACGGCCCAACTGGAAGTTCATTTCCAAACTTCCGGTAGGCCTGTTGGGTCCGTTTTTCACCATCCACAGGCTCCGGAGACTTTCCTGAAGCCTGGGAAGAGCGACAATGGCCTCCACCCCACCCTCTGGAAGGCTGAAAATCAGCTGGCCAGTGCGCACATGCGCGCTGGAGCTGACATAGGGCAATGCCTCGTGTGCCCTCAGATATGGCTCTGTGTGCCACCTATGGCACGCGTGCCATAGGTTCGCCATCACGGTCCTAGAAGATTTATATGTTAAAATATTTCTATTTACACTTGGTTAAGAGAGATGTGATCATGGTCTCCAATCTTGTCATTTTCTAAAATTTAGGATAAATATAAAGCAACATCATAAGTGATGTACTACTTATTATTTAAACAATGGTAAGGCCCTAATCAGTTTTACCATTAAATGGGAAGATAATTTAAGCAATTACATTTACAGCCACTAACAAACAGCACCAATTAACTAGGAAATACATTTCACATTATATAATACTTCAAAGTTCCAGAACAGCAGGACTGTTCTTAATTGTTAATTCTAATAATGTAGTTTAATAATACAATAAACTTTGATTTAATAGACCATTTGAAGAAACGTGTGTCCATTAACTCTGAACTTCTGTTAAATATAAATCTAAATAATGTTCATAAAATTTATGCCATTTATGTAATCATATAATTTACAGTGTGTATACTGTATGAAATTTTACGCCCAATTGGAAAACTGTATGTTTCCCCCCCTCAGAATTGGAAAACTGTATTTTTCCAAGTCAGTTTTTATTAGTTATAGTGCATACAAAATATGCTGAAGAATAGTCTATAAAACTGGAGTTTTACTGTACTTGTATAAGCAAACAGTGAATTTGGCATTATAATCTTTCAACACAAGTTCCTTCCCTTGTTATCATTGTTATTTAAGTAAATCACTTTTGATTACTATACAATATTGCCTGTGTCTAATTTATCTTTTTTTTCTTATCTTTTTTCTTTCCTTCCTCTTCCCCAGTGTATAATCTTCCCAATCTCCAGTCAGCAGCATCTTTATTAGCATTTACTAATCATATGTATAATTTTTATATTCTCTCTCTCTCTCTCTCTCTCTCTCTCTCTCTCTCTCTTTCCCTCCCTCTGGTGATCAGAAACATCTGAGGTAAAAAAAGAGGAAGAAAATATTTTTTAGAAAATGCTATAGGTTTTGATTATGAAACTTGTAATTCAGGCAGTTTGAAGATAGAAATTTTCTGTTCAGTGAATTGCATGTTGCCATATCATTTCACGCTGGTGTGCTGAGGCAAAGAACGAATAACTGCTCTTCTTGTCCTCTGACTACCCATTTATGAAATTGGCTGCATTTCTCTTATTTCAGGAAAACATGCGAATTCTTTGCTAGAAAAATGATCTCAAAAATAAGTGTAAATTGTGCGCACAAACTGGAATGACCGAATGTTTAACAAACATGGATAAATGGTGAGTCATAATCTTCGTTGGGCAGTAAAGTACAACCGGAATGGTTTAATTTGATATTTTCTAAGGCATAAAAAATCAAAGACAGGCATGCAGAAGAAATAGTGAAGTTACAGAAAAAGCATTCAAAATGATCAAGGGGATAATCAACTAGTTCTTGAGAGAAAAATAAAACTGAACAGAGATATAAAAATATAGCTATAGGGAAAAATGTGATGGTTTAAAAAAAATACAAAGCTAGGACTACTCTTTTGATACCAGAATAATATAATGTAAAAGTAGGGAAATTATTATCACAAGCTATAGTGGCCAGTTTTTATTTAGAAAAAGTTTAATTCTGAATTTTGACATTTTTATGAACTGAAGAAATGAAGACTTATTATTACCTCTAACATCAGAAAAGTACATCTCTCAAATTTAATTACTGGTACTAACAGTATGGAGATGTTTCTGTTCTCATGGTTTGGCTAAAACTGCATATGTTTCTTCACTAAAGGTTTATAAAAACAAATTTCTTCTTTGTTGTTTTTATTTCTGTGCAAAGACTATCAATATCAAAAAATTGTTTGATGCAGCTGCCAACACAGTTGTTCCAATCATCATCACCACCAGAAAATATACAATTACTATCCCAATCCCATGTCTAAAAATGTGAAAATTCATGAATTGCTGGATTTTCCCCAAATATTTGATTGTAAGCCTTCCTTTGATTTATAAAACCTGCAAGAAAGAAAAGATAAAAACCAGATGTTCAAAATAAATCCTAGGTATTTATATAAATAATTCTCTGAGGTAAGTGTTCTTTTTCTCCTTTTTAATGAATTTGCTTAATATAATATTGTATGCTCTATATAACTGCAATTAGCGTGCGAACTGTAAAGGCCACATAAAAAGAGAAGAAAGATTCAGTGAAGTACATACATATAATTACAAGACATTAGTGTCTGATTAGAAAGCTCTGAAAGAATAATTATACCACTGGAAAACATCAAACTTCCATATCCAATAAAACAGGAGTTGCAAGATGGAATAAGCCACTGAAACTTTAGAACTGAATAAAAGCAAGGATTTCAGTGATGGCATAAACCTAACCTCTGTTAACATTTAAATATACTGAAAACTCCTCACAAATTATAAAAGAGAATTTATATTTTAATATTGCTGTTTGATTCCAAAAAGTAGCTTGTGCATTTTACCTCACAAAGATATAATTCTCAAGTTCTTCTGGTGGAAAATAGGAACGTATAAACATCACTAAGTCTAGTTCAGGAGGTCTCAAAAAGAATTTGACCCATTTGGGATGCTCCAGAGATAATGCACTCTAATTCAGGTCTGAAGTAAGATTAAAAAAACAAACTGAGTTGATATTTTGGCTTGGGGAAAAACATATGGCCAGATATTCCATTCCTTCCTCTCCTCTCCTCTTTGTCTTTTTTCTTTCTTTTTTCCCTTTTTTCCCCTTTTCCTTTCTTTTGCAGACTGGAGTAAAATTTGCAGATTACTGAATTGATTGGATAAATTATCAAGCTTAACAGAAATTGTTTTTGGGATTGTGACATAAGAGGCCTAATATCTAATTTTTTTTTTAAAAAAGAATTTAGATATGCTTTTTATGGAAGGGGGATAAGAATTTTGAAGAAATCATGATAGTCCATCATGTTTCTTACATTATTATATTTCCATTTCATAATAATTTTTGGTTTTCTGTCCTTTCTTAATGATTAAATGACTGCATTTATTATTTGGAGCCAACATGATGATTATGAGATATTTGTACAAGAACTTATATTTTGCTTCACCTGTCCTATATCTTTATCTATCCTTTGGGCCTCTAATGTTTTGATTCTATTCTCTATTGCTTGACAAAGAATTTCTATGTGGTCTTTTCATCTGAATATTCCATAATCATTTATTATATATCTACCTCTTTCTGTCTTTAATGCCATGCCTTAACTAAAAGATATAACTTCATCCTTAATAGGTGCTACACAGCTATCAGGTATTCCTACCAATAGATTGGGCAGGTAGAGTAAGGGTAAGGTGACCATATTTTAATATTTGTAAAGCAGGACACCATTGACCGGGGGGGGGTTTTCCTAGGAGAGCAAGACGGGAGGGGTCCGTCTCTCTTATCCTGCAGCTTTGTGCACCCCCCAAACACCCCCCCTTCATTGCAGCCAGGGGTGGGTTCCAACCGGCGCAGGCTTACCTGTTCGTCACTGCAGAGCCGAAGAAGCTGGTGGCATTCGCAGCGCAGGGCTTCCCCCACCCGCTTTCCCCGGCCGCCGGGACGCCGCCATTTGCATTCTTTTGCCCTCTGCGCATGCGCAAAGTGTTCTGCTTGCACAGAGGGCAAAAGAATGCAAATGGTGGCGTCCCGGCGGCCGGGGAAAGCGGGCGAGGGAAGCCCCGCGCCGCGAACGCCACCAGCTTCTTCGGCTCTGCGGCGACGAACAGGCAAGACCGCTGCTGCCCCTCTCACTGCCCTCCCTCCCTGCCTGGCAGGAGGAGGCAGGCGAGGCAGGAGGCAGAGGGGTGTGCAGGGCAAATTCAAATTTAAAAAGTGGGACTTTTTTGAAACGCCGCGGGATGCGGGACAAATTATTAAAAAGCAGGACTGTCCCGCCAAAAGCGGGATGTCTGGTCACCTTAAGTAAGGGAGAACATTTTATTACATCAGTGACCAAAAGATAGATGAATAACTGCATTTTATCAATGAAATGCAATACAAGTAGATAGGCAAGTTAATTGAAATCCACTTTGAATTTCCTACAAAGTTTCTGGTGTTCATACTAGGTATACCTCTAAATGGCATATGAATTTTTCAAGAGAAACCATATGCTTCATTGTCCCAAAGGTGCTTTTTCAAGAGGCAACTGAACTTTCTGGTTTTTCTTTGAAGATGTTTCTCTTCTCATCCAAGAAGCTCAAGAGCTGAAAACGTTTCTTTCATGAGAAGCAAAATGCCTTCAAAGAAAAACCAGAAAGTCCAGTTGCCTCTTGAAAAAGCATCTTTGGGACAACCATGACCTGGGTGACTGAGAATCTTCATAGACATATTGTTCATTGTGACAGGCAGAATACCAGTAGAAGCAAGCTTATTCCTAATGCCAGAGAGCAGTAGTAGTGAATAAACAGATTCTAATCACTTTTGGGGAAAGAAAATGACTAATATGGGTTTGGTCCTTTGAATCTGATGGAAAGTAAAAGGTTTTGTTTGTTCTTATATTTCTAATTAGTCAGAGCAAAACACCTTTTTGCTGCTAGTCAGATAGAAAGACACATCCTAGAAATGATATTAATGGAGATACAGAATGTGAAGCAATAAGCTCTGGGGGAATTAAGGGATTCTTTGTCACACATGCTAATAACAAAAAGAACTGTCCATTTTGTCTTACAAATTATTTCTAAAGCATGCTTGGTAGATGAGAATATAACTATGAGACTGAATCTGCTTTGCTTCATGTTAGTCTTTCACAGGAAGAAAGAGGCGAATTCTTCAATCTAATACTGTAACATTGGACCCTGACTCAGCCTCACCCATTCAATGCTAGCTAGTGGAACCATTGTTATTTTAGAGGACAGGCATATTGCTAGAATTAAGTCTCTTGACAGAGAAGAAGTCACCTTCTTCTCCCTTGACTTGTCCCTTCTGCTGACAATCCTCTTCCATCCAATGTCTCCATTAGGTCTCCCTCCCATGGCTTGCTAAGTCAAAAGGGTTTTAAAAGGGGAATACACTGACTTATCTAATGTATGTCAAACTAGGGGAAGCAGCATGGGAGAAACTTTAAAACCAAGTGTATGTCAGCCCTAAAGGTAAACTAGACTAAGAAACAGACGACATGTAGGCCTAAGATGACTTTTATTAGAATATCTATAGCAAATCTTAATGTTTCTTTCTTCCCTCTTTTATTAAATAGGTGTGTGTGTGTGTGTGTGTGTGCCTGTATGAGATATTTTCATAAATATCTCTCTCTCTCTCTCTCTCTCTCTCTCTCTCTCTCTCTCTCTCTCTCTCTCTCCCCCCCCCCATCTCTCTCTGAGAAAATGGTGCTTTGAATCTGTATTGACTCCTGGAAACTGCCTGGATTAATCTTCACAGCTTTCTTGGCAACATTTTCAGAATTGGTTTGCTATTGCCTGCTTCCTAGGACTGTGAGAAAGGAACTGGCCCAAGATCATCCAGCTAGCTTCATGGCTAAAGCAGGACTAGAAGTCCTGGTCTCTTGTTTCTAGCCTGGTACCTAAACTACTATACCAAACTAGCTCTGTCATATGGGTTAATCCTGATTTATCTGTTCATTGCCTTGACAATGAATCTTCCCTTTCCCTGTCCTTTACACTCTCTACAGAATTACAGGTAACGTTGTTACCCACCATTATTATTTTTAAAGCCCTTTTAATGCCCATGTGCAGTCTATCATTTCCACTACAAACAAGACCCTTAATAAGAATGGATTAATTGGTGTATGTGGGCATGGGGTATATTCCATTAATCTTGAAATCCTGTGAATTGAAATAGATGGCAGTGACTCCTTCTCTCTTCCATTACCCACCTTTCTGCTTTTCATAAAATGTAAACTGGAATAGAAAAATCCCAATGGACTACTGTTGAATTAAAATAGGATGAGAAGTTGTGGGGTTGCCTTGGAGGCAGCTAGCCAAATATAGATTCACAAACTCCAACAGCAGCAACAGCTGCAGTAATCCACTGAATCTGAAAGTGGAGCTGCAGGTTCCTCCCTGATGTTCTCTCATGGCTCTCGAACAGCAATCAGATGTCTTCTCTTTGAGCCATTGGCTGCTTAACACCTCCTGCTTTTCTCCGGCCTTCTTTCTCCAGATCACTCATGTCAAAAGATATCAGCAATGGAAGAAACATGATCTGTTACATTGACCAGAAGGGAAAATTAAATTACAAAATTCACATACCTTTTCATTTAAAATTTCTCTCCCTGGTGTTGCTTATGCTTGGTTTCATAATAAAACCAACAATGACTCAACTGGAAGGAGCCTGCATTCTGAAAAGCCTGTGAAATCAGTAATAGTCAATTAGATTAGACTTGCAGAAACAATGTGTAGGAGTAACCTTTTGAAACAGACATGCTAATGAACTCTCCTGAAGCATTTTTCAAGGCCATAGGAAGGACATCATTGACCATAAAAGCTACAGCACCCAGCTATAGATTTCAAAAGCATGACATTTAAGCCACATGTGGCACCTTCCCAGTTCTATTTTGAAGGGGAAATGTCAATCAGGAGCAATTTCTGTGAGGAGAAGCAGAAAATGCCACCCATTGCTTCTTGTTCTACCCTCAGGTGCTTTGGAGAATAGTTTGACTCCCTCTTCTTTGTGGCAACCCCTGAGATATTAGAACACTGCTATCATGTCTCCCCTAGTCCTTCTTTTCATAAGACTAGACATATCCAGTTCCAGCAACCATTCTTTATATGTTTTAGCCTCCAGTCCCCTAATCATCTTTGTTGCTCTTCTCTGCACTCTTTCCAGAGTCTCAACGTCCCTTTTACATCGTGGCGACCAAAACTGAATGCAGTATTCCAAGTGTGGCCTTACCAAGGTATTATAAAGTGATATTAACACTTCACGGGATCTTGATTCTATCCCTCTGTTTATGCAACCTAGAATTGTGTTGGCTTTTTTGGCAGCTGCTGCACACTGCTGGCTCATATTTAAGTGATTGTCCACTAGGACTCCAAGATCCCTTTCACAGTCACCACTATTGAGCGAAGTACTACATATACTGTACCTGTGCATTTTGTTTTTCTTGCCTAAATGTAGAACCTTACTCTTTTCACCATTGAATTTCATTTTGTTAGATAGCGCCCAATGTTCAAGTCTGTCAAGATCCTTCTGTATCTTGAGCCTATCTTCCAGAGTGTTGGTTATTCCTGCTAGTTTGGTGTCTTCTGCAAATTTAATGAGTTCCCTATCTATCCTCTTGTCCAAATCATTGATGAATATGTTGAAGAGTACTGGGCCTAAAACAGAGCCCTGGGGTACCCCACTGCATACCTCCCTCCATGTAGATGCAGTTCTATTGAGGACTACATGTTGAATGCGGTTGGTCAGCCAGTTACGAATCCATCTGGTGGTGATGCTGTCTAACCCACATTTTTATTTTATTTTATGAAGTAGTAGGTTATGGTCTACTTTGTCAAATGCCTTACTGAAGTCCAAGTAAATTATATCAACAGCATTCCTCTGGTCCACTAGTTTTGTCACTTTGTCGAAGAATTCAATAAGATTAGTCTGGCATGATCTGTTTTTGACAAACCCATGTTGGCTTTTGGTTATTACTTTGTTTGCTTCTAGATGTTTGCTGATTCGTTGCTTAATTATCATTTCCAGAATCTTCCCTGGTATTGTCCTGGTATTGACTAAGTCCCTAGTTCTGACAGTGAGATGGCTAGAAGCAAGTTAGTTACCCCAGACCGAATGATCAGCCACCAGTGAAAGCAGTCTTCTATTATTATTATTGTTGTTGTTGTTTGTAGCACCATTTGTTAAAGTAGTATATATTAAATTATTTTCATAAAAGAAATATTTGGAACAATCTGAAAGTTCATGAAGGGGATGATGAGCTGAAGAGATTGAGAGCCACTGCTGTATGTGTGTGGTGTTCCTTTTCACATGGCTAATGCAGTGACTGTTTGCTATGATTTGATGGGAAAGACCATTGGATTGGAGTACTATGGAACTGTCTACTCACATAGGCCTATGTGAATCAGAAAAAATATACATTGTGAGATTCTTTGTTATATAAAGCTGTGTTGTTACATCTTGGTGAGTTGACATGACTTCATAAAACACTTATCCTGCTGTCAGGCATTTCTGTTGGCCGTTAAGCAATGTGGCCACTCACTGTTAGAAGTAAACTGCTTTACCACTTCATAGATTTGCTTCCAAGGGTGCCCTGCTCAAGCAAAATGTCCCAGTTAATTAACAAATTATGTTAATTTGTTTTAAACTCTTGGAAGATAGAGACATTTAAGCTAAGTCTTCTTCCACACTAGTATATACAATGATCTATTGAAATTTTCTAAGACTTCCATCTGTAAGTTTTATATTTTCAGATGCTGATGTTTGAAAGTGGAATTTTCTGCATGCAAAGCATTTGCTCTGCTACTGAGCTATGGCCATTTGCCAAATGTTTTCATTGTTGGACTTCTATTTGACTTTGTAATTGGTTAAGCACAATGCCAAAATAACCCCAGTCTTCTGTAATCATATACTTTCCTACTGTCATAATTGTTTACTGTATTTGTTCATGCTAGTACAATTATATGACTGGGTATGTTATATTGATAGCAGTGTTCTAGAAAACTGCCAAATATTTTTAAATGAATCCAGTAAACCCAATCAACTGCTAACACTCCCCCAATAAAAAAAAATCTTACTCTGGAATATTATTGAATATATTTTAAGTGGAATAGTATTTACTCTGAGGTAGAACAGGTTGCCTAGGTTAACAACAGATAAAGTCAGCGTGAAAGAAATTAGATAAAAATGTCTGGTCAGAAACAACTATGGAGAGATTGTGAGTTCATATCCTAAACTCTGGAGTAGTAGAAAGATAGGTCATAGATTGTGAATTTTTGATATAGATACCCTTTATCACTATTCATAATTCTACTTTTAAATGACTTTAGGATCGAGGAATGATAAAATATTCTGCCCACTTCCTTGGAGAGATATTGCTCTTCAGAATAGACACCATTAGACTAGATAAATCTATAGTCTGCCTCAGTGTAAAGATATGTGTGTGAAGGTTTCCATATTATAAGAAGTGTGTGTGTGTGTGTGTGTGTGTGTGTGTGTGTGAGTGTACACACACATAAAGTTTCTTTCTCAGATTAAGGCATCACGGAAGGTGACTAGATTTTTCCTTTTCTAGATAATTATAAAAATAATCTTTATGGCTATTTTATTCTGAATGTCTCATTTTGTGAGTGGATCCTTGGGGTAAAATACTGATGAATGAGCTTGACACAGCGGTGAAATCTACTTACCTTCCCTACCGGTTCGGAAGCACGCATTCTGCCACTGCCGCACGTGCTTTTTCACCCTCTGCACATGCGCAGAAGGCTTTGCGCATGCGCAGAGGGTTAAAAAAAGAAAATGGCAACATCTGGGCAGGTGGGCGGAGCCTCACGCTGCCACCGCTACCGGTTCTCCGAACCACCGGCAGCTGCCGCTACCGGTACGCCCGGACCGGGCTGAACTGGTAGCATTTCACCCCTGGCTTGACAGTGGCGCTACTGTTAATGTAACAGAAAAAAGAGAAAAAAATAGAGGTAGGGGAAAAAAAGAGGGCAGATCCTTCTCAGATTTGTCTCCTGTCTTGTGAAAGACCCATGTACACATTACACTACTGAAAAAACCCAAATCTAGAAATGAATAGAAAAACATATAATAATGTGCTGGCTGCTTTGGTTGCATGATTATCTCCCACTCTGAAGGAATATAGAGCTCACCCTGAGGAGAAGGAAGAGAGGGAGGAGAAAAGGAAGGAGTGGGCCATTAAAGGAAGACTTCCAGAAAAGATTACAGCTCTGAGAAAGAGGAAAGCATAAGAAATAAAGTCAGAATAACCCCACCCTGATTTTAGTTAGTGTAAGAAACCCAGGAGGCTTCCCACCCTACCAAAATAAAAATAAAAATAAATAAGCATCCTTGGATCCAGCTGTGCCTTGTTTCTTGACACTACCTGAGTCAAATTGGTAACATTTCCTCGTGATTCCTATTTATATGTATATAAGATCATTCATAAGGAAACATCTAGAATTCAGGGCTCCGTGACTGAGCTCTATTAGCGTTGTCATTGTCTTGGCGCATTGAATTATGCAACAAATGCAGCACAAGACTGCATCACAGAATCAGTTAATGTACATGATAAATCAGCAACTATTTATATTATTAACAAATTATAGGCTCTGCAAGGATCCAGGGCAGGTATGTATAAATTACTTGTCAGCTGTCTCAATCTTTTGGTTCTAACTCAGATTTCAGTGTCTTGGGGACATCTGCTGATAATGCTGATAGCATTGATAATAGCGATAATGCATCCATAGCATTGCGTTGGTTTCAAGGTCAGCTCCATCCAGAATATCATTAAAGGAAGAAGAAACTATATCAGCAGGATTCCTTGCAAGTAAAACATAAATATCAAGATACAAGTGCACAGCAGCACGCCCACCAAAATTAGATTAATTAGACATGTGATGGCTTTTCTGGTTGAGCAAAAAACCTGGATTACTCAATCAGTAATACTGATGGATTTGGCTTTTTTTTTCTTTTCTTATACCAGAAAAAAAATCTCTTGTTATGATTCATTTGACTCTAAGTATTGGTGATATATATTTTTGCAGTTAAAGTGCCTGTGAAATAAAGTATCTGCCTTGTGAGGCACCTATACTGGCAAGTAGTTTCCATATTACTTTTTAAAATTGAATCATTCCACTTGAGTAAAAGCACTCTTTCCCCTGCTATGTTATGTGTTTTTGATCTGTCCCAGGCAAAGCAAATAATTACCATTTTTTATGGAATATTTACCATTACAGTTATTTGTTATTCATTTTTACAGTATGGAAGCTGCAATACAATCATGAAACTTTGGAAAAAATTTAAAGTATTTTCTTTGGCTAAGGAAGCTTATTGTCTTTGCATGGCTAATGAAGGGATTAATATCATTTCTACTCTCTGAGTTCCTTAAATCAATTGCTTATAGAGCGGGTGATGGTTTTCACGAAAGTAGCATTTCAACATTGCTCTTCTGCTTAAAAACAAAACCCAGAAGCTTTTTCTTCCTTTTTCCTGAGTGTATTCATATTTATGTACTATCCTAACCAGCAAAATTTCTAGCCATCCTCCCAGACTTATTCTCCAATTAAATGCCTGTCCCATTGTTTTTTCATATTCAAATGCAAAGAAAAATGAATTTGTGGTTCCGCAGAGCCTTAATAGTTCCTCGTGGTGTAATGAAGTATCCACTTTCAACTCAAACCACTTTCTCTTCCGTTTGTCCCGAGAGTATTTCACCTGCAGTTCTAACAACCTTGACATTTTACGTTGATAAAGAAGAATATTATGGTGGCTATGCGGAAATGCTTACCCCTCCTATTTTGAGATGGGGCTTTTGCTCAGGTGATATGCCAGTCTGCCTGCTAAACCTTTCACTGTGACGGGTTGGAGGAAGAATGCAGGTATGTATCCAGTTGAAAGGATGCTTGGAATGCAAATCTCATCAAAGCTGGTTGCCCTAAAGGTGAGGTTTTAATTATTTTAAAGAAAATCATTTTTAAGATAATCAGAACTGGGAAGACTTTCGTGAACTTTTCTAAGGGGAGAGGATGATTCAGAACCTTGCTGAATAATCCACACTGGGCATACATAGAGAAGAAGAAAAAACCTCATTTTCCATCTTTCCATCAATAGATCAATACCTGAAGTCACTCAAGGAGAGATACAGAGTTGATGGGCAGCTCTCAGATCTGCCTCTCTCCTGCTTTCACATTTCTTTGGGAGAAAATTTTTGGAGCCATCAGAAGCCCAATCTGCTTAAGGAACTAAATCTGAGTCTAACCAGTAAAGAGGGTTAAGCAGACTTCTCTGGTGCTGCACATGATGGAACATCTATGTCCTGTTGTTTGTAGAGAGTTGCATGGCTGTTGCATTCATACATCTGTGAATTTTAATATTCTAGCTAGAGGCACTCAAACACCCGAGCACAGAACAGGAAGTTGGTCAACCAATCAGCATGTTGGCTACACACCTCCGCACAATGCGCAATTGGGATTTGAAGATGTTTGCACCAACCTCTCTGTGGCCATCTGCAACCTATGCTTACCCATCAACACACACACACCCTTGCAGCATAGATATGTGGTGATGGCTATGGGTGGTTGCGGGCAACTCTAAATCAACCGTTAGATTTCAAGGCAAACATTATTCTTTTCTCACAGCTACAGCCCTAAGGAGGTGGCTGGGCCTTCCTGGATCTGAACTCACTCCATTCAGAACTTTGCCTAAGTGCATCTTTTTGGAACACTAAATCGAGATGTTCAGATCAGGCAAAACAGCAACATAACAATGCCATTCATTCCTCAACAATAGGACATCCATGGCTTCAGGAACTTCAAGACTTCTACTCTGGGATGTCTAGATTTTAGATTTAGATTTATTATTAGAGTTGGAAGGGATCTTGTAGGTCATCTAGTCCAACCCCCTGCTCAAGCAGGAGTTCCTACACCATTTGAAACAGATGGCAGTCCAGTCTCTCCTTGAAAGTCGCAAGTGTTAGGGCTCTCACAACCTCTGCTGGCAAGCTGTTCCACTAGTTGATCGCTCTCACAGTCAGAAAGTTTCTCCTCACTTCCAGGTTGAATCTCTCCTTGGTCAGCTTCCATCCGTTATTCCTTGTTTGGCTTTCTGGTGCCATAGAGAAGAGCCTGACCCCCTCCTCTCTGTCGCTTCCCCTCAAGTATTGGAATGTTGCTATCATGTCACCCCTGGTCCTTCTCTTTGCCAGACTGTCCAACCTCAGTTCCTGCAACTGCATGTTAAAGTACCTTTATTAAAACACCTTCCTCTCACACCACTCTAGAGGTGGGTTCCTGCTGGAGCTGCCCAGTGCACAGCTCTGGTAGGGGGTGGCCGATTGCACAACCGCTTCGGAGCCCTCTCTGCCGGTCCACCCGGCGCGCCGCCATTTTTTCCGGTGATTTTGGGTTGATTTTGCTTCTGCGCATGCACAGAAGCAAAATCGCACCGAAATCTCACGAGGGGATGTGTGCGCGTGTGAGATTTTGGTGAGATTTTGCCTCCGTGCATGCATGAAAGCAAAATTGTGCCAAAATCTCTCTCTCACGTGCGTCCCCTCGCAAGATTTTGGCGCAATTTTGCTTCCGCGCATGCACAGAAGCAAAATCGCACGAGGGGGCACGCGCACATAATGAGTGTGCACACCCTCGAAGCATGGAGATGCACGTGCATGGCTCCGGCAGCGAGGTAAGTGAGCAACCCACCCCTGCACCACTCCCTATAGAACAATGGTTGTCATTAGTAAGGCTATGCCTTTAGACAATATCCTATTTTTAATGCAAAGAACAGAAGCAAGCCATGCTTGTTTTCAGAGGATGTAGTTGGGATTTTAAAGTTAAGTCCAGCAAAGGTCTCCAATTTCTTTTCCTATCTGTTTACTTACAAAAAAAATAGCTATGTTGAGTCTAGTGCAGACTTAATACACATATGATTTTTAACTTTGATGAATGTTTGTAGAAAATCATATTACTATGATTAAGGGTTTGCTTTCCAATTTTCCACCGCGTCCCTAAAATTGGAAATTTTAGGGACACGGTGGCTCAGTGGCTAAGATGCTGAACTTGTCGATCAGAAGGTCGGCAGTTCAGCAGTTCGAATCCCTAGTGCCCCGTAAGGGAGTGAGCTCCCATTACTTGTCCCAGCTTCTGCCAACCTAGCAGTTCGAAAGCAAGTAAAAAATGCAAGTAGAAAAATAGGTACCACTTTGGTAGGAAGGTTAACAGCGCTCCGTGCGCCTTCGGCATTTTGTCATGCTGGCCACATGACCACGGAGACGTTTTCAGACAGCGCTGTCTCTTCGGCTTAGAAATGGAGATGAGCACCGCCCCTAGAGCCAGAAACAACTAGCACGCATGTGTGGGGTAACCTTTACCTTTACCTTTTTCCAATTTTATGATTTAGGAGGTGAAGTTGTACAATGTTTAAAAAGTTATCCTGCCTGACTAACAGGTATGCATTACAATGAAGTTACTGTACCTCTTTTTAAAATAAATAAACAATGAACCGCCTTATACAAATTTCAAAGGATGTTAGTATAATGTATCTTCTACCTTTTCTGTGATTCAAACAATACTGAAAACACAACTATGATAAGGTAGACTAGGAAAAGTCACTTAGAGAAAACATGCTAAACATTAAAATATTTCCAGATTGTATGATCTTACTTTACTTTAGATAAACAAGATCTGGAATAAAAATGAGTTAATGAACAAATTGTCCCAAAAGTGCTTTTCAAAAGACAACTGGATTTTCTTTGTTCTTTCCTTGAAGATGTTTCACTTCTTATCCAAGAAGCTTCTTCAGTTCTGATTGAATTGTGGGGAATGGAAGGATTTATATTCCTTGCAGTCATCCTATTGTTAGCACTCCTCGGTTGTTAGCTCTCTGAGAGTCGTTGAAGCCATTTGGGGGTTTATCTGTACCCTCAGGGTCACCTGAATCAGAGTGCAAATGGATGTGGAACCTTCTTGGAACTGCTGAAAGAAACTTGGAACTACGGAACAAATTGCTATTTATCTTGTACCAAGTGACTCTTTGTTGTTGGGTAAAGGGTCTGAAATAATGAGCTTGCTATCAGACTATTGCTATTTATTGCAGGATTTCTTTATATCATCGTAAAATATACATTGGAACAAATTGATTGGTTGGTTGGTTGGTTGGTTGGTTGGTTGGTTGGTTGGTTGGTTGGTTGGTTGGTTGGTTGAGGTTAGTGTGGAAGAAAGAGTCCTACATGATTGCACAGATATTTCTAGTATTTTTGGTTTCCAAAAAGGCTAAACCATTCCCACAGAACCTCTTGCTGCTTTTATGCTCACAGATTTAAAGACTCTAATGAGTTATTAAAGATTGGCTTCAGCTATCCTCGTGCTCATTGGAGAACATGTTTTGTGATTCTTGAATGATTTCAGTTCAATTCAATGCATTTCGAAAGATAATGTTTTGCAATCTTGAAAGTTCAGACTATACATTGTCTAAATAATTCAGTAATTATTTCTAATGACTAATTATGGGAGAAACTCATTGGGAAACTCCCCAAATAGCACTTCAGAAGCCATGGCAATAAAAGAGTTCATGAGATTTGTGTTATGTCTGAGGGAAAGAGCCAATTTGATACAGTTTGTTCTCTTTTCATTCCAACGCTGCTTTCTATCTTTTCTATGAAGTTGTAATGACTGGAAACAATACAGCAATTGCCTTGTAATTGTGTCGTGTTTAAACTTGCCATTTTGAATGCTAATAAGCCATTTCTAATATGTCCATTTCGGTGACCACATTCATATAGCTTCCCCTGACATGCTGCTGCTTGCTGCTGCTGCTTTCTTCTTCTTCTTCTTCTTCTTCTTCTTCTTCTTCTTCTTCTTCTTCTTCTTCTTCTTCTTCTTCTTCTTCTTCTTCTTCTTCTTCTTCTTCTTCTTCTTCTTCTTCTTCTTCTTCTTCTTCTTCTTCTTCTTCTTCTTCTTCTTCTTCTTCTTCTTCTTCTTCTTCTAAATAAACCCCCAAGCATTTTTGAAACTATGTATCTATTCTCCCTGAGAATGGGAATGAGAATGATAATATAATCATTTACACTGGGGCCTTTGGCAAGCCTAAGATCCAAAGTTTGTAATGGAAAAAGGGAGTCAGTACAGGATCATATTAATATAATAATGAAAAGCCTTGGATATTTAGCATTTAATACTTTGCCCCTGTTTTATCTTGTACCAAGTGACTCTTTGTTGTTGGGTAAAGGGTCTGAAATAATGAGCTTGCTATCAGACTATTGCTATTTATTGCAGGATTTCTTTATATCATCGTAAAATATACATTTTGCCTTAGGGTTAGAGTTAGGGTTAGGGTTAGGGTTAAGGTTAGGGTTAAGGTTAGGGTTAGTCTTGATTCCTGCTGATCTTCTGGACTAGTCCCTGTAGTTTTCTTGGCATCATTTTTGGATTTTCAGATTTGATTTGCCATTGCCTCATTCCTAGGGCTGCGAGTGAGTTACTGACCCAGGGTCCCCTTTGTGCCTAAGTCAGGCCAGAACTTACAGTCTCCTAGTTTCTAACCTGGTGCCTTTAATCTCCACACAAAGCAAGTTCTCAATGAATTATACTGATCTCATAATACTTTTCATATTTTAAATTATTGTAGCAGCATGCAGTAATTATGAAATTCATAATTTCCAGAAAGGAAGTTTCAGTGAGCCTTGCCAAGGAGGCTTATAAACAAGGCAATCAGACCAGAAAAGCAATGGTAGAAAGTGAAGGACTGCTTGAACTTTAGCAAAAGTTTACCCTTAAAATTTTATTTTTTGAAAGTTATTGTAAAATTGGAATAGCATGTTTTCTGCACTGGTTCTGTAAAACTTCTCTGTAGATTATTTGATGTACAGTTTGAAAGCCACTCTGGTGTCCTTTCCTTATTCTGGGTTTTTGCTTTACAAGAGTTGTAGGGGGAATGTTTCAAAGGTTTACCTCAGTAAAATATTTGAATGTTTCTAGTGGAGACTTTGCTGGGGTAAGGTCTACAGAACTTATTATCTCTGTTGTTTTCATCCCATTCTGGAAAAGAAAAGGGGGAAATAGGAGGAAATGTCATTTAGATAGTTTCTCATTATAGCCCATAGTTGAAACTATACCTATACTCATCCATATTTATCTGTATCTATACCTATATCTGAATCTATATTATCATCTCTCTCTCTCTCTCTCTCTCTCTCTCTCTCTCTCTCTCTCTCTCTCTCTCTCTCTCTCTCTCTCTCTCTCTCTCTCTCTCTCTCTCTCTCTCTCTCTCTCTCTCTCTCTCGTATCTCTATCCATATCTCTCATCATTCTCTATCTATACCTCTATCTCTATCATCTCTATCTCTATCATCTCTGTCTCTATCCATCTCTCTCTCATCAATCTTTATCTACTTCTACCTCTATCTCTATCTCTCATCATTCACTATCTCTATCTCTATGTATCATCATTTCTATATCATCTATATCAGGGGTGTCAAACTCAATTTCATTGAAGGCCGCATCAGGGTTGTGTTTGACCTTAGGGGGCCGAGGTGGGCATGGCCAGGGTGGGCATGGCCAGCTCAATGTCACTCATGTTGGGGGCACCTGTGGTGGTCCGAGCTCTCTGCCAGTGAAAACGGGCTCCCAAGCTCTGTTTTCGCCTGCGATGGCCTCCTGCAACCCTCTGCCTGTGAAAACAGAGCTTGGGAGGGACGTGGGTGGCCCTCCTGAGCTCTGTTTTTGCTGGCAGAGGCACCGCCGGCCGGTCCTTCACTGTTTCCAGGGTGGCCCCGCAGGCCAGATCTAAGCACCCTGTGGGCCAGATCCTGCCCCCAGGCCTTGAGTTTGACACCACTGATCTATATCTATATCATCATCTTTATATCTATGTATAAATCTGGAGTCTGAAATTGATTTGAACCAAATTGTGCTGTCTTTGAATCAAGAATTAAAATTGAATCAGGCATCCTCTGGTTGCTAAATTTAAATTGGAACTTAACTATTCATGTATTGCCATCCCTCAGCATCAACCTCAGCAGCAATATTTTTACCGCATTTAAATCCTGTCTTTCCTGCAGAAGTTCAAGGTTGCTTACATACTAATTTTATCTATGCAGCATTAACTCAGTGAGATAGGTTGAGCTGAGAGAGTGAATAACCCAACCTGCTCTGACTATTACTAATAATGACCACAATTTAGTTAAACAAGATTTCAGGGAAGTTATTTACCTTTATGGATAATAGGAATAACTCCTGTTAGAAACTCATTTGGCCACACAGAGAAAACCTCATATAATTAGATAATCATGAGCTTTAGATCATCTTTTTTATTCTTCGAGGAATTACATCTGTCCTAACTGATTGTCATTAAGTAACTTTAATTATTATTATCCACAGTACTTTGTTCTGGTAAAATTAATGTACCGTTAGAATTAGATATGCATATATTATCAACAGAAGATATATACAATCTCAGCAAATAGCAGCATCCAGCAATCCTTGGCTGGGTTAAGAGGCTAAGCCAGTTAAGCAATATCAGAGACTGTAGGTCAGTGATGGCGAACCTATGGCACGCGTGACACAGGTGGCACGTGGAGCCATATCTGCCGGCATGCGAGCTGTTGCCTAGCTCAGCTCCAGCGCGCATGTGCGCACCGGCCAGCTAATTTTTGGCTTGCACAGAGGCTCTGTGAGGGTGTTTTCGGCTTCCGGAGGGCCTCCGGGGGGGCAGGGGAGGGCATTTTTGCCCTTCCCAGCTCCAGGGAAGCCTCTGGAGCCTGGGGAGGGTGAAAAATGGGCCTATTGGGCCCACCAGAAGTTGGGAAATGGGCCATTTCCGGCCTCCAGAGGGCCTCTGGGGGGCGGGGAGGCCATTTTCGCTCTCCCCAGGCATTGAATTATGGGTGTGGGCACTCGTGCATGCGCAATAGTGCACATGCATGCACTTTTGGCACCCGAGGGAAAAAAGGTTCGCCATCACTGCTGTAGGTCATACTAAAAAGTTGAGAAAATATCCCCAAAGACAGCAATGGCACACAGCTTCCGTATGTCTCACCAAAAGCTGAGCCTGATGTGAAAGAAGCTTTACTTTTTTTTTTTAGGTTTCTGGAAATTTATATGAAACTTTCAATTTGGTACTCTTCGTAGCGGAAGAAGGAAAATATTACTTGAACAAAGGTGCAGGAAAATGTAGCTGGAGGTTGCATTAATAGTACATAGGAAGTGAATAGAGGGCAACATTTTTTTCTTGCAGCCCTTCAAAAATAGCAATAGCAAAATAGCACTTAGACTTATATACCCCTTCACGGTGATCTTTAAGAAGGTTACAGAGTCAGTATATTGCCCCCAACAATTTGGGTCCTCATTTTACCGACCTTGGAAGGATGGAAGGCTGAGTCAACCTTGACCAGGTAAGACTTGAACTGCCGAGAATTAGCCTGCAGTACTGCATTCTAACCACTGTGCCACTACAGCTCTTATGGTTGCTGGCCCAACTGGCAATAGGTAGTTAAGAGAAGCCTTCATTCAGAAGCCTTCAATTCCTTCCTAGGTTCAAATACAACTGTTTTTTCTAAAGGCATTTTAAGTGTAGAAGGAATGAAATCCTGGATCTCCTTTCTGTTGGAATCAATTTGCTCTTTCTTGTTGGTACAAAATAAACTGATGAACTATATTAATGCATGGGCAGCATGAACCTTTATTGCTACTGATTCTTATTCAGTGAATGTTTAGCAAATATCATGTCACACATTAATGAAATATTCATTTATTTTAACGATTTGACTCCTTCAAGTCTTACTATAATGAGAATCTCATTTGAAAATTAAAGTCAATGAAGGTTATGCTGTGATCACATCAAATAGTTAAAGCTAAAAATAGCTTTCATGTGTGTTGCCTCAAATCTATTACTGCTGCCACAGTTAACTAGAGACTTAATTTCTTCCCCTCCCTTCAACCTTTAAACTAACTGAATTGTATCTGGAATATATATTTGGAACAGCTACAATAAAAGGCTTGATAGCAATAACAATAGCACTTAGATTTATATACCGCTTCACAATGCTTTATAGCCCTCTCAAAGCTGTTTACAGAATCAGCATATTGCCCCCAACAATCTGGGTCCTCATTTTACCCACATCGGAAGGATGGAAGGCTGAGTCAACCTTGAGCCTGGTGAGATTCGAACTGCCAAATTGCAGGCAGCCTGTGATCAGCAGAAGTAGCCTACAGTACTGCATTCTAACCACTGCGCCACCGCGGCTCTTGATGCCAGGGGAAAATAATTCTTGTATATTTTTTCAATATAAAAGGAGTTAACATTGATTACTTGGAAACAATGCAACATACTTTTCAAAACAACATGTCAATGAAGGAAGAAACTGGCTTTCTTTACATCATTTTTGTGATGTGTGTATTTTGTTGTTCTTTTAAATAAAAGCTATTAAATCCAGATTTTTTAAAAAATAAAACCTAACTGTAGGAGATGACCAGGCTGAGCCTGATGGAGGGGTCAAACACATCATAAGTCATAAGTCCCTGCACACCTGTAAGAGATCTAAGTCCAGCCCACCTTGGATGCCTCTCTTATCTGCCGCTGATTTCCCTTAACCGCTAGTTGGTCAGATTCATGTAGAATGCTTAAGCTTGCAATAAATCTTTATACTCATTTTAACTGCCTGAATCTCCTTGTTTCCCTGGCACTTGCCACCTGCCAGCTTTCATTCCTTTGCCTTTTCCTCCAGTCCTTCCTCCTTCCCTCCCTCCCTCCCTCCCTCCCTCCCTCCCTCCCTCTCCTCCTCCTCCTCCTCCTCCTCCTCCTCCTCCTCCTCCTCCTCTTCCTCCTCCTCCTCCTCCTCCTAACAGTTATACCATGCTAAGGAAGGGTGCAATTTTCAAATGCAATATGTTGAATGATGGAGATATCAATCATCTGTGAGCCTTTAGAGTTCAAAAATACTGTTAGTTTTCAATGCCATGAAATTACGGAAAAATTCAAAGTGCAAATTGTTTTTGTGGTATCGATGCTTGTCTTTTTTTAGAATCAACATGGGCAACAAACACATTTCATAGCCATGGGTTTATGACTATGCAAGCTGCCTATACCCCCACGAATGAATTGGGAGGATGGATTAGAATAGAACACTTGGTCATATCCTGAGCATTGAGATTTTTTTTCCTGAAATGTTTTACTCTTCAGTCTCATGCTGTAGCCATCTTTAATATTTGCCCCACCATCCTAAATTGGACTCTATTTTGTTCAAATTTACAGAGTACGGTCACAAACGCTTCTGACCATGACCAAATCTGGTTCCGACCAAAAAATTCACACTTTTTTTCCGCAGCCGATTTCCCCTTCTGCGCCATTTTTTTTGTAACTGCCAAATTTCCAAAATTAGGTTCGGATCATGACCAAATTGGTTTGCAACCAAAGTTATGGAACCAATTATGGTTGTGACCAAAGGTTCTAATGTATCCTGCTGATGGACAATCCTGAGCCATAGTAGATAATTTCCTTCCCACATTTCATTGTGTGTTGCATTTATTTTATTTAATAATAACAAGTTTTATTAATCATTGAGGTCACAACTATCAAATCAAAGTAGGTGTAATTTAAGGTTGCATTATACTGTGAACTGAAGATGTTGTTCAAGGACTTTCTTTTCAAAGTCTCTAATTTTGGTGATAAAGATGTTTTGGATCCTGGATTTATTGCTCTTATGGAATCCTATTTAAGGGACAACAACTCAGTTGTGAAATATACCCAATTTTTTTTCTATTCCAGTCCCCATGTCGCAGTTGTCTAAGATTATCTTCCAATGATTTGCAAGCATGCAAACAATCCCCTTTCCATCATCTTAATATGGAGGGTGAACACAAGATGATTTTTTGTTTCTACTGACACCATAACAATCATAATATGGTTAGGGGAATACCATAACAATCATGATTGGCTGGAAGGATAGATAACTTTATATGAAGCCAGCACTTTCCCCTAATTTCATTACTCTTACCATCATGTTATTTTTATTTTTTCAAGTCATGACAGACATTTTGATAAGGGGTATTAATGTATCCTGACGCTAGAACTAAAAAAATTTGAATGCAAATAGCATTGATATTTGGTTACCACAGAAACCATGACTGAACTGCTCTTCTTACAATAAATCTTAAATTGCTTGTAATTTAGAAAGCCAATGTCATTGTCCTTGAATGTATCATTGCTGCTTTGTTTGCTTCTCTTTACGCTTAATAGGACTTTCTACTGTATTGTTCTAAACATGCAACATTTTGAATTGAATATAGAAATAAAATTTTGAAAAGCAAAAGTAATTAGATTTTTTTAAAAAAATGATTAAAAAATAAAAATAAAATATATTATGAAATGCTGAAAACAAGAAAGTCCAGTTGCCTCTTGAAAAAGCACCTTTGGATACGCCAATGAACCTTTATTTAGGCCATCAAGATGAATGTTGCCCTTTTGCCTTAAGGACAGGGAATCCCTAAACTATAGCTATTGAGCATGTTGTATAATCTCACAATTCCCATACATTTAGCCTTCCAAGGAGCCGTGTATTTCATTAATCTGACAAATAATTAGTTATGAAATATATTATGTATATGTCAGATGAGACCCGAAAGCTCAACCCCTGCCACTCACAGTGGGCGATATTTGGAGTGGGGGAGGGCAAGTCAACTGCAGTTCACTAAAGCAATTTTATTTTGCCTATGAATAAATGTACAGTGACTGAAACTGGCGCGACAACTTATACACTGAGTGACAGGAGAGGATTGTTTAAACTGCCAGATAGTTTGAGATCCGTGATATGCTATAAATCACAAGTACATCTGACTGTTGCAATAGATTTTAGAAATGGGTAAAGCTGTATAGCCTCCCTTACAAAGTGGCTCATTTTTTTCCTATGTCTTTGGAGAAGATCCATGTCTCTTCAGATGTTCTGCTTGATTTTTCTTTTCAGATTCATTCCCCGCCCCCCCCCCCCAGTATAAAGATTTCCTTTTACAAAAGAAAGACACAGTCATTATTTGGTCTGGAGGATAATATGTAGGGTATTTGTTTGGTGCTTAAGTGATGGCTGGAAATTGAAGGCATCAGTTTGTGAAAGACTGTCTGTTTAATATATGGGAACATATAGTGTGCTTTCCATTAAGAAAAAATAGTTCCCAAAATGAACTATTCCCCCCCCCACCTTTTGGTTATCTTGCAGTAATATTACTTCTCCTATATCAAGTTAGGTCTCAAATTAAGGATTCATCAGAAATAACACCAAATGTTTTTCAACATGATAGGGTATAAATGTTGTAATAAAAATAAACCAATAAAGTGTTTATTTCTATGTATTTAAAATCACTGAAAACAAATGTGTTCCATAGAACCTTTTAAAGCTGTATTGGTTGCCTCTAGATTCCTGGGCTCAGTTGAGAATGTTTAAAGATCTAATGCTGCATCACCCAGTCATTCCCATCTTGTCAGAAAAGAATTTGCCTACCTAATCCATTCATCTAAGTAGGACATCCTATGAATCTCCCATCCTAACAGTGCAGCTGTGGTATAAAGATGATCGGCCTTCTCTGTAGTAACCTTCTGTACAATTCTTGCGGGTATATAGAGCTACAACTCCCAACTCTTCTTGAATCTAGAAAACAAGTGAAAAATGCCTCATTTCATTATGCCTTTGGTCCAAGGTTATAAAGGGTGCCATGAAGAGAGATAATTGCATTTTGTTTACTTGGCATGTAGAAGGTAGGAAGTGACAGTAAGAACAACTGTGATTGTGGAGCTGATTTCCACAAGAGGGTAAAAGACTACAGCCTTAAGGGACGGCATTTTTATGAATGAGGAGAAATTTATTTATTTATTTATTTATTTTATTTAGCACTCTTATATGCCGCCCTACCCCCTGGGGACTCAGAGCGGCGTACAACATTAGAAGAACAGCTAAAAAATATAATTTAATAATAATTAAAATACATTTAAAAGAAACATCCAAAAACATACATACGTGGGGGAGACCCAGATGCAAATCGTCTCAAAACCCCACCTGCAGGAAGAGCCATGTCTTCACGGCTTTCTGGAAGGCCAGCAAGGCGGGGACAGTTCGTATCTCTGGGGGGAGTTGGTTCCAGAGAGCAGGGGCCCCTACAGAGAAGGCCCTACCCCTAGGCCCTGCCAGCCAACATTGTTTGGTTGACGGGACCTGGAGGAGGCCCACTCTGTGGGACCTAACCGGTCGAAGGGAAGTATGAGGTAGGATGCGGTCCTGGAGGTAACCTGGTCCTAAGCCATGTAGGGCTTTAAAGATGATGATCAACACCTTGAATTGTACCCGGAGACCAATGGGCAACCAATGCAACTGGCAGAGTATGGGTGTTACATGGGTGTATCTTGAAACACCCACCACAGCACGCGCAGCCGCATTTTGCACCAGTTGAAGTCTCCGAATACTCTTCAAGGGTAGCCCCATGTAGAGTGCATTACAGTAGTCCAATCGGGAGGTGACAAGGGCATGAGTGACCATGAGTAGAGCCTCCTTCTCCAAGTATGGTCGCAATTGGTGCACCAGGCGAACCTGTGCAAAAACTCCCCTAGCCACAGCTGTAAGATGTTGGTCTAATTTTAGCTGTGGATCTAGGAGAACTCCCAAATTGCGAACCCGTTCCGAGGAGTTAATTTTTCTCCCTCAAGAACCAAGGAGGGACAGTTGACATGGTCCTTAGGAGGCAATATCCAGAGCCACTCAGTCTTGTCGGGGTTGAGCTTGGAGTTTGGTCCATAACCTAACCAATACTCTTAGTATGAAGAAAAAACATCTTGCAATCCTACCCTGGAGTCACAATTGTGGTAAATTATGCTTAAAATTACCTACAGTTTTAAAAATTAAACACTCCTGTAAACATACGCTACCATCAACTCGTGAAATTCATCTGTTTTCAGTGTTTGCAGCATCTTAATTGTTTGTTTGTTCATTTGTATTTGCTTTGTCCTTACAACCATTCACAGATTCTTGGCAGTTAGCGATAACTATGTAGCAATCAACAATACAATAAAATCAGAATAAAAATACAATGAAGCAGGCACAATGTCAATATAAAGAAACCAAAAAAATCCAAATTAAGCAACAATAATAAGCCAATAGTATCATTTCACCCTCATTAAGATGCATGAAAAAAATGTCTTTGAAAACTTACAGAAAACTGTTCATAAGGCAGCCATTCCAATTCTCAGCAATATATATATATATATATATATATATATATATATATATATATATATATATATATATATATATATATATATATATATATATATATATATATATATATATATATATATATATATATACATATACATATACATATACATATACATATACATATACATACATACATACACACACACACACATATGAAACACATTTTTTTTGCTGATAATGAAAATGAAGGGAGACTAGTATAGATCTATTTCAAGCTATTTAGCTCTCGTCAGCTAGCCATACCCTTACTGGGATTTGAACCTGGGCAGCCTGTCTGTAAGGCAGTAGCTATATATATACCGTATATATATAATCATTGCTGACCCCACTGAACAGCAGCACCTCACTGTAGTAAAATGGGGAGTCACAAGTGCTTCCCCCCACCATGAGCAAATCAGATAGCTGATATTCACCTGTAAAATGGTCTTGTAAATTATTTTGTGCTAAAGTATAAAAGAATGTATAGATCAAAATCAGCACCCAAGAACTGATAGTCAATCAATGACAAATCAGTGTGATGTGTTTTGTTGATTATACTGCTATATTCTAAACTACTTTTCACTTGCCTTCTCACAATGTGTCCCAAAGGGGCACACCTGGTTCAGATCTTTCATTCCAGCTTTCAAATATTTTGCTGCAAGTATGCTGCTTTATCTGGTTTTGATCTTTCTTCCTTGCCTTTCTTCCTTTCACGATTGCATCAGCCCTCCCACCATTACTATTCACCATGAAACCAATGAAAGCAGCAGACACCTATGCACAGAGCTATCACTTGCCATCTGTCTGTTTACAGCAACTCTCCCAAGCTTTTCCAATGAAAACTCCTTATGGGAATTTGCTCATTATCCAGCAGGTGTTAAAGGAAAAGAAATCAACTGAATCCAAACCAGCTGCCTAAACACTTATTAATAGTTTTTATATGAATACATTAAGTTGGTGGTTTGCATGGAGCTGAATACGTATTGCTGGACTCTTAAAAAGTTGGTTGTGGGATGATGAAAAGATAAACTCTTGCAAAGCTGAAATGCATTTCCTTCTTAACTGGTCAATAATAGTCATCATCATGATCTTACCTTAGTCTGAATATAAATACAGGTGTGTGTTATTTTTGTAAGGCGAATACTCTGGCCTGAAGCTGTCTATTAACCAAGTAACATCGGACACAATAAAATCCAGTCTGTCCAACATTTGCTAAATAAATCAGGATGATGGAGGGGAAAATAAGAAAATGCATTAAAAGAAATGAGCCACTCTTTGTTGGTAAATAGCCATTGTGATTTGTGCCTCGGATGCTGTTCCACTCATGAAGTGGGCAAAGGGGGCAACAAACATTGCATGTGTCATAACAGCATCACACAAATAATGCAACTAATATAATTACATTTTAGCATCCCAATGTGTCTGATGTCATTGTGGCTTTTACTGGACACCTATATGGATTGAATGGTTTTATGCGTCCTGTTCTCCATAGGTGCATTCTCATTCTATAGTTTTTTCAAAGCAATCTCTCCACTATATGCATATGTATTTTGCTTTTTGACAGTACCTCTTATTCTGACTACTGACTACGAGGTGGCGCAGTGGATAAAGTACAGCACTGCAGTTCAGCAGTTCAGCTGTTCAAACCTCACCGGCTCAAGGTTGACTCAGCCTTCCATCCTTCCGAAGTGGGTAAAATAAGAACCCAGATTGTTGGGGGCAATATGCTGAACTCTGTAAACCGCTTAGAGAGGGCTGTACAGCACTGTGAAGCAGTGTATAAATTTAAGTGCTATTGCTATTCTACTTCTGTAATATTCCAAAGCATGGCTATTACAGTCTCAAACATCTGGATTGTCTAACCTTGGGAAGGAACTGATATAGTAATACAGCTGAGAACTGTATCTAGGCTCAGGAGTATAATAGGCAATAGTTTGCTATAATGGTGGTGAATGTCCATAAGCTTATAATTACATCCCCTATGTCTGAGTTGCTAAGGGTCAAAGCTAGTTATTTTTATGAAACCTGTAAGTAGGGAAAACCCCTTTAAATTGAGTGTCTCTGGAATAACAGCAAAGCTTTCTTATCTTGATGGATTCAAAACAAATGACTTCAGAAATGGATAATTGTTTCACTTCCAATTTGCTGTTTAATCAGCTGTATTGTCCATTGGGTTGATCCCTATTTCACCTGGAGTATAGATTCACTGGGTAAACAAATGATTATAGAATGCCCTGACCACATTATTTATCTAAATGGGGAATTAATATTTAATAATATGTCACAAGCAGGGAATTAATAATGCCTTAATCTTATAAGATTGAGAATTACATGTCTTCATTTGCAGGCAAAATGTAGCTTCATAGCGTAACCTCACACATGCTGGGCAATCATTGGAATGGCATGCATTTAATCTTACAGACAGTGATAAGATCATCATGATCCACGTAAGGGACCATTTCAGTTTTTTAGAATCCCTGCTTTATGAGTCCCTTGGAGGTAATCATGTTGAGGGCAATGAAGGATTAAAACTATGTGATTCATTAGTCAGCTGCACTAGGGTATAATTATATTAGTCAAACTTAAAGCAGGTAGTGATGGAGGAAGGGGAAAAATAGCTACCTATTTTTCTGCTGTGTAAAATAGAAGTCCCTATGAGCTTACAGACCAATGAGAAAAATAGGTGGTAGAAGCATTGGTGTGTGTGGAATGATGTATTTTGTTTGGATTTTGCTTAGCACGATTTGTAAACTCAATTGCTGCAATTTGTAATCCATAATATAAATATATTAGCTTGTTGATTGACCCTTCAAATTATGATATATTCCATAAACCATGGTGGTGAGCAATGTCTTACTGTTAAGCGAACCCATTTTATGCTTACATCGGTAGGCAGAAGATTCTAGCAGGAAGCTAGAAAAAGGAAAATCAGGAGAAGACCATGAGAGATGTGGAGAGACTCTCAGATTGGAACAAAAATATTGGGTTGGAGAACCTATGTCCGTCCAAATGTTTCCGAGCTACATAATGTAATGCTGCTGCTGGGTGCTCTTGGAATCTGGAGTTCCTCAATATCTGGAAGCCACATGTTGTGGTTAGATGCTAGGTACAACAGGATACAAAACACTGGAATCTATTTCATTTCTAGTAGATTCAGAACTCAACCTGATCTATTTAGATTATATTATGGAGTCTAAAGGATACACCATAGGATATAAGAGATACAAGATTTGGTAGGGTTACTAATATACCTTGATTTCATCAACAAATAATTCAAAGGAGTTCATCCAAAAAGAGTGAAACCACCTACATGTTATTTATGTTTAGATAAAGATTGTTTCCTTGTAATTTGTGTGCCTGATTTATAATTTGACAACCAGGTACTTTTAGTTCTTCATCTGAGAAAGTGCTAAATTCTTTCCTCCCTTAATATATCTGGAATAATGATGTCACAGGTGTGATCACATTGACACACCCAAGTTGGTTTATAAGCTGCCATATGAAAGTCTTACATCAGCCTTTTTGAGAAATGCATAGGCATAAGTAAGTGGCTATGCATTAAAAAAATCTATACAAAACGTTAAAAGTATAATCTCCTTTGAGTACACAAATATTTCTATACAGTTTTCTTGGGACAATCCACATGTGATTTGGGAAGATTTTTTTTTAATCTTCAGGTATAGACTTCCATCGTTTGGCGTCCTGTCCAAGTAATAAATTGGAGTGACCTTGCTTAAAGTTTTTGAGGAAAGGTAAGGTTGCCTAGGCTTTGCTACTTTTCTGAGCAAAGATACTATTGAATTGAACTTGGTTCCTGGTGACCCCATAAATGCATCCATATAGCTTCCTTAACAAGGTATATCAGGTGCCATTGCTATCTTTGCATAAATTTTATTCTAGATCCAATTTGTATTCTAGATCCAGATTGTATACAGTCTAGACAGAGACCTGGGATTTCTCTGGTAGTCTACAAATATAATACTAGTGTGATTTCAAAAGCATGGGATTCATGGTTTGTTGTTGTTTTTTTGATTTTGAAATTCCCTGGCTTTGGAGTTACCTAAAATGCCTCATGAAGATAAATAATAAGCCATTTCGTGAAGTGAAGTGCATATTCTGGGTGTGCAGGTTGCCTCTTCAACCCAAACTAATAGCCAACAAAATGCTATTTTAATGTATCAAAATTAAATGCTTTCATTTACGGCTTAGGAAAGTAGGCATTTACCTAAAAACACTGTGACAGTAATGGATAAGAGGTACTTAAATAAGAGGTATCTTAAGAAATACAGCTTGGTAAAGATCTGAAGGGTGCTTATCATCGTACCATAGAAACTGCAAAAGAAGAGGGAATGACCTGAAGTGTGTATGTTGTGATCTCTTTTTAACAAGTTTTATCTGCCAATAGGTCTCCCTAATTCTATTTACTAATTCAATTCTGTGGAACAATTTAGGAACAAATTTGCATTGTAAGGGACGACAGGCTTCTACAGCTGTGCTTTTTTTCTGCAGTGATGTCATAGAGAATGGGGAGCAGTAATATTTTTAGCCCCTTCTCCCACTTTATAGAGTAGTGAGACCTGAGAAAACATAAAATTATTTGAATTCTAATTTTGAACATCATTATTTATTCCTTTCTCAGTTATTTCCAATCAAACCTCTGTGATGGGGGTCTCAAGGGAGCTTCATGGATTCTAAATGAGTGTTTGTGTGAAAGATGACATAAGGTCCATGGACCTTAATTTGCCCACTCTTGAGTTCACAAGGGGATTAAACTGGCGGCCCATGGGCCGGATGCATCACGCGCAGGCCACGCCCACCTCAGCTCCGCAAAGGCAAAAAAATGTCGTGATATGTCACGTGATGTCACATGACATGGTCGAGTTTGACACCCGTGGGTTAAAGGATAAAAGTAAAATCTCCTTGGAATACAGCTCATAGACATCTCATTATAGTTTTCCTGGAAGCAACAAAGAAGTTGTTTGTCATTGCCATCTATGTCCATGGCTAGCCTGCAGCTTTGGAAATTCATGGTCTCCTATCTAAATATTAATCAGATCCAGCTCTGCTGAACTTCCTGAGATCCATCAAGGTCAGCTGGGCACAAGACTGCTGTAAATGTACTGTTATAAGATTTCTGTTTTCCTTACTTTTACTAATCCCTGCTCTGGCTTTATATTTCAACCTCCGTTCTCCAAATTATAGTGCCAGAAATAGAAAACTGCAGCAGCACACCTTGCCTGCAAGGAAGAAATTAGTGTAACAATTTAAATGGGAGATAGATGAGGTAGATACATAATTTTCCAGTAGGCATGTCTCATATTCAAATGATAGTGTCTTGTGAGAGTTATTAATAATCACCTGCCAGCAGAAATACCAAAGTGTAGCAGACCTGTTTATTTTCAAATCAGCAGGCCACATTTATTTCATGTCATTAATTTATTAATGGTAAGAAAAACACAGTTTGCTTATTATTACAATTATTATGCTTCTAGCACAGAGGAAAATGATGAATGAAATAAAATAATAACATCACCCTGGAAAGAAAGGGAAATAAAATTCTATAAATTGAAAATGACTTTAAATGAAAGAGCCCTTGTCCATTAACATTGGAAATAAGTCACTTTGAAAGGACAAAGCAAGTTGTTGTATGCTCCCAAGAATCCACCTTTATGTTTGGTTGAAACTGTCACTTCAAGCCAAACAGTACAAAAAGTGTAGGCAAGAATGCCAGAAGCGTATGACTTTTGTATATATAAAAAAATTAAACATCCTATTTCATTCAATGTATATGAAATGAGTACCCTACACACAAACAACATCTGGCTATGGCTTGTTTCTCATGATATTCCTCCAGAGATAGAAGAGAGAGTTGAATATCTAGAGAACTTCATCTGCTGAAGGTCTTTAAGTAGGATCATATTTATGTTGTCTTCTCTGTTTTGCTCAAGAGAAAAGAAAATAGTGTTTAAAGGTAAAAAGGGAATCCAAGTAAGATTATGTTGCAAACTGTTGCACTGTCCTCCAGAATCCCTGATATTATTTAAACCAATGTAGTCACAGCACTACATTGTTACATAAGGACGCGGTGGCTCAGAGGCTAAGATGCTGAGCTTGTCGATCGAAAGGTAGGCAGTTCAGCGGTTCGCATCCCTAGTGCCACGTAACGGGGTGAGCTCCCGTTGGTTGTCCCAGCTTCTGCCAACCTAGCAGTTCGAAAGCACATAAAAAATGGAAGTAGAAAAATAGGGACCACCTTTGGTGGGAAGGTAACAGCATTCTGTGCACCTTTGGCGTTTAGTCATGCCGGCCACATGACCACGGAGATGTCTTCGGACAGCGTTGGCTCTTCGGCTTTGAAATGGAGATGAGCACCGCCCCCTAGAGTCAGGAATGACTAGCACATATGTGCAAGGGGAACCTTTACCTTTACCTTAGTCACAGCTACCTAGTTACTTAGTTTGAGTAATGAAATGTCTGCAAGGAAACAACCAAGCTCAGACAGCATCAAGGACCCCTCAGTATTTAAACTTTTTCATAGGTTCTTCTACATCTGAATTGTGAGTTAATACATTAAAGTTTGTTTTGGAGCAACCCCAACTTAGAGAGAGGGAGATTTGGTAACAATATGGCAGTGACTTTCCATTCTTCCAAGTTGTTTCTTTTTCATTTTGGAGACTACTGTACAAATAGATTTCCTGGTGGTATCCTACATAATAAATATATTTAACTCTGATTATCTTTCTGTGATCAGCTACGTTATGTACATTAAGCTAATAAGAATGTTTCATCAAAAAAATTTTCACCAGAGAGTTAGCTTTCAGCTTTGCAAATATATTGCACAAGATTGGATAAATTGCTCAAATTTTACCCACTCATCACTGTGGAATCAAAATTAGTTTAAACTATATACATGTATATCACTGAATCATAGCAATAGCAATAGCACTTAGATACCGCTTCATAGTGCTTTACAGCTCTCTCTAAGCAATTTTACAGAGTCAGCATATTGCCCCCAACAATCTGGGTCCTCATTTTACTAACCTCAGAAGGATGGAAGGCTGAGTCAACCTTGAGCCAGTGAGATTTGAACAGCTGAACTGCAGCTAGCAGTCAGCTGAAGTAGCCTGCAGTGCTGCACTCTAACCACTCCGCCACCTCGGATCTTTATAATACATATCCTTAATCATACAGTATATTAGTAGGTGATATTGGTGTGAGAAAATGTATTTACACAATCCATCAAAGAACAGCCACAGATCTTGTCTCTGATATACAAGAGACTATTGTAATTAAAGTCATTTATAATCACATTTGACAAATTGTGTTTTCCTGTATTCTGTAAGAGCCTCAGACTTGATGATGTTGATAAATTGTCATTTTGTACTGCTGCAGTTTCTATAGATAATACTCATAACTTGGATAGACTATGTACATCATCAACTCTCTGGGGCATAAGGCCACACAGATGTCTACTCAGATCATAGGAGTTTTTACTTATTCACGCTATTGAAAGAGGAGACTACAATATTGATTCACACTTAATTAAATCTGAGACTGCTGTAACTCCCTGCATAGTAAAAGTCTGTAGAGATTCTCAGTCATCCAGATCATAGTTGTCCCAAAGGTGCTTTTTCAGGAGACAACTGGACTTTCTTGTTTTTTCTTTGAGGACATTTTGCTACTCATACAAGAAGCTTCTTCAGCTCTGACAGGATAGTGGGGAATGGAAGAATTTATATTCCTTGCCGACAGCTGATCATTTGCATCCTTTTACAGGCTCATTGAAGTACTTGGAGGTTTATTTGTGTCCTCAGGGTCACCTGAGTTGTGCTCCTGGTTCCTGTAGTCTGTAATTTTTTCTCTGGAAATCCATTCCTGCTCCCACACCATTCAAAGGATGTCCATCCCAAATTGTATAGCTAAAACTCTGTAGAGATTCTCAGTCATCCAGGTTATGGTTGTCCCAAAGGTTATTTTTCAGGAGGCAACTGGACTTACTTGTTTTTTTTCTTTGAGGAAATTTCACTTCTCATCCAAGAAGCTTCTTCAGCTCTGACAGGATAGTGGGGAATGAAAAGAAAATTGCAGATTACGGGAATCAGGAGCATTACTCAGGTGACCCTGAGGACACAGATAAACCTCCAAGTGCTTCAACGATCGCCTAAAAGTATGCCAATTACCAGCTGTCGGCAAGGAATATAAATCCGTCCATTCCCCACTATCCTGTTAGAGCTGAAGAAGCTTCTTGGATGAAACATGAAACCTCCTCAAAGAAAAAACAAGAAAGTCCAGTTGCCTCCTGAAAATAATAAAGGTGGGATATGGATTAAATAAATAATAAAACTGATACTGATTAAAAATTGTAATCATACTTGTTTAACTCTCTTAATTTATAACCATCTTCTATGTAGTTAAAATTCTTACCAGCATCTCGGGATTTTTTTTGGATAAGTAAACAATAGAGGTTTTCTGCTTTGTAGTTGAGTACAAGAGATATTTGATGTAGGACTTGTGTTAATAGTCAGTCAGTGTGCTATTTTGAAGGTTTCACTGATGATAATTAAAATGTTACCTGGTACATTTTTACTGTCATATTAAACCTACCTTTATAGAAAGCCTTAATGCATATTTTGTTTCTTGTCAAACAAGATGAAAAGCCAGTTCTCAAATGAATACGCCTATCCAGAAAACTCACCTAAATTGGCATTTATAATCTTTTATTTAAGATAACTATATTTGTAATTACTGCAAATATTCTATGGACCAGTGGATAAAATTTACATTTTTATTCAGTGCAAATAAGAATAAAAATTTGAACAACAGTACGTGGTGATAATATATACATGCAACCTAGGGCCCCGATCCAAATGAGTTGGCTCATTGGAAACAATAATAAAATGTAGTAAGGACCCACTAAAGCCTTATTTGTTTTTATACATGTGCTTTCAGCAAGACTAACTTTGTAACTAATATTATCTCCTTTTTATTTAATTTGTTCCCGTGATTCTATAGTCGCCCAACAACTAGCTCAGGGGTGTCAAACTGGATGTCTTCGAGGGCCGGATCAACATTGTAGTTGTCCTCCATGGGCTGGTGGGGGAGGGAGTGGAGAGGCGGGATGGACACCTCTTGCAGCACCCTACCAGCAAAAATGGGGTGCTGGGGGGGGGCAAGCATGCCGCCCCCATTCCCAGTTTTGGTCAGCAGAGTGCTGCAGGAGGCCATCCTGTCCAAAAATGGGGCACGGGAAAATCCAGAAATCCACACCCCATTTTGGCTGCCAGAGGCACTGCGGGCCGGTCCTTTGCTATTTCCAGGCCAGCCCCACACACCAGATTTAGGCACCCCGCAGGCCGGATCCCGCCCATGGGCCTTGAGTTTGACACCCCCTGCTCATTATAGTTACATTCTTAAAAGGTAATTTTATTTATTTATTTTTATTTATTTTTATTTTATTTATTTATTTTTGTCAAGTATGTATTGGTAATATACATAGATATAACATTAAGATGAGTACTGATAAGAGGGAACATTAGGACAGGGACGGTAGGCACGCTGGTGCACTTATGCACGCCCCTTACTGACCTTTGACTTCTACATGTGGTTTTCATTTATAGTAACTAATATTCAGCCATGAAGTTGCCAGATATTTAATTGTATTTCAGTAACAATATTGACAAATTTGATAACACGGTTTGCAGGGTAAATTCGTATTTTGAGAAATTGAACAAATAAAAATCCTGATAAAACAAAGACAACAGATGACTTCTACTGTGCTCACAGCTTGCATTGGAAGAGGAAATGATGTTATACTGTATATGTTGATGGTAGCAAAAATACTTTATGCACAAAATTGGAAGAATACTTTGATTCCCACAATGGATTAATGGCTGCAAAAGTTGATGGAGTTAGCAGATTAATTGACTGCTTTGATTAAAGAAATGAACACAATTTTGTTTCTACTTGGAAACCTCTTTTGGATATTGTGCTTGAGAGGGAAAAATGAAACTTAAATTTTCGATTTTGCTGATTAGATAGGTTTGCTGTTATAGAAATGGCTAGTATATATTATCATATAAAGTAAAAAGTTGAGGTTTTATGTTAGTACCTTATTTTACTTCCCCAAAAGGTGTCAGAAGTTAATGCTTTCTTTTCTTTACCCCTACACTTTTCTGTCTTACCCTTTTCCTCTCTCATTTTCCTATTATTTTCATTTTTCTTGTACTTCTCTATTTTATATTTTGATAAACTAATCAAATATTTGATATCTCAGAAGAGGAAATGGACTATTATCTTGGGAATTAGACCTTATTTCTCTGGTAGCTTCAGATGCAGATCCTGATTCAATTTCTGTAAAGGCCTCCTTGAAAGACTCTTACAAGAGGGAAGCTGTGTTAGTCTACAGTAACACAAAATCAGGAGGAGTCTGGTAACAGTTTTTCTGATTAACACATTTTATAAAAGCCGCATGAGCTGCAACTCACTTCAGCTTCAATTCACAAAAGTGTACGCATTAAATAAAATTTGTTAATTCATAAAAAGTGCTGCCACACTCCTTTTGATTTCTTGGAAGGTCCTTGAGTGTCATTGCTGATGGAAACATAAATATTAGTGCTGAATTTTAACATTACCTTGTTTGGAAAGATGTGACTTTGTACAATTTGTTTTTGACAGCTGAGTAGGAAAAAACAATGTGTCAGAGGTTTTTCACGTTAGCACAGAAAGCAAAATGAAATGCAAACAACGTGCAAAACTGTTTAAGACTGAAATTCTTACCAGTGGGATGAAAGAAGTAAAAGGAACTTTTGCATTTTGGAATAAGAGGCATTAGGAAAGATTGTGAGCGGGCAGGCTAGAAAATGGCCAGCATCTATGCAGCTATTGTCCTGCCTCTTCAAGCCCCAGTTAGCACAGCTATGTTGGCTATAAAGGCTGTGCTGAGAGGGAGCTAGGGTGTTGATGTGTGAAAATAAAGCAGCCAGAAAGAGATACTTTTTCTCCAGTAGTAGGAGTCAGTAGTAGTAGTAGTAGTTGGAGAAACAGTAGTAGGTGCTGTAGTTGCAGTGGGGAAGAGTGGGGAAGTAGTGAGCAGTGAGTACTAGCCTATGAATACTTGTGTATGTGTTGCCTAGGGACTTGTGTTGTTATGTTGGCTCTCTTATGCTTTGGAGCACACTGATTTGGGTATACTTAAAAGAACCCATGATGGACAGGAATCTCCAAATTGCCCAATTAGAATAGGAGGAGGTAGATGTTCCCTTTGAATAACTCCGCTGGTAGCCCTTGTTCTAGCTCTAAAGTGGATATCAGATACTACCAACAATGCAGCAACAACAGGGACTGTGATGAGGGAAACCTGGTTCCAGCAGGTCCAAAGCTGATTAACTTGTTAGGACCTGAACTGGGTCCTTCAGCTTTCCATTCTTAAGGAATAAACCTCTTTGCAAGAAGTAGTTCAAACATGAGTTCCATTGCAATAGAGAATGAAGGGGAAGAGAGACAAGAAAGAGTGGACTACTCAGTTGGTTTAAATGTCTAATATACATACAGGGCATGCCTGTACATTATTCCATTATGGAGTAAGTCACATTATGGAAAGCTCAGAAAAGAAGCCTGAAATAGGCAAAGAAATTGTCACGGTGTGATTATTGTCAGTTGTATGTATATGCATGGAGCTGCATCCCTATCTAATATAATGGTTCATTCCTGAGCACGTGATTGATATGTTCTTGTACGCATTCCTAAAACTCCATTCTTTCCTTCTTCTTCTGGCTTCCGACTGAGGAAGTTGCATTTTATAGCAGAGATGTAAACAAATGAGATTTTATTGTTTTTGTACCAAAATAAATATTTTAATTAGACTTTTAAACTCCGGCTTTATTTCTAATGTCTGAATTCCGGGAGAACGATCTATTTCGCCTCTGTGAGATTTATTCTCACTCCGTCAGAAATGAAAGGAGGTGGTAAGAAAAAAAAGTAGGGTTAAAGTCCAGCTCAGGTAATACATAGTACAAAGACAACTTGCTACCATGCATATTACCATCACTTATTAGAACTGCACAGAGCAAATCATCAGACCCTATTTGAATGATCAAATTCAGTTCAGAGGATTCTATTTGCATAATTAATTCAATTCCACCAAAGTATTGGATTCAGTATGAATCATCTGTTCATATGGAGTAATAAAATCAGTTTGACTTGATGAGTTGATTCAGTTCAGAAAAAAAGTGTATTTGCACAGATGCAAGCATGCATCAAAATATTAAATTAGAATCAAAGGCTTGAGGCTGGCTGGATACCTTAGAAGCAAATCTGTGCACAGCACTATCTTTTACTAACATCTCTGTTAAAATGTCGGTGCAGAACAATTACATGAAGGCAACTTGAAGGTGAAATGACACAGAATCTAGCCATCTCCTATGTGTTTTCTGCATGGGTTTTGGGAAAGATTTATTATATAATCTAAGGTCTGGAGAACAATCAGCTATGCAGGCAACACATGCTCCATCTTGATAAGTGCTCAACTATTTCCATGCCTTTCATGTCACTGATCTATAGCCTGCTGCCTTTTAATTTTGGCAGTGATAGGAAGCTTCTTCTAGTAATGGAGGGCTTGATCCTGTCCTCAACATACCAAAAAAAAGCCTTTTTAATAGCACTCAATGAATACATATGCAGAATAAACACTGCAAAGAGAACAGTTCAACTACAATGCCCAGGAGGTGAAAAAAATGAAGCAGCTGGTCACCATTTTATCACACCACTCAAAGCCTTTACCATTATTTTTGTGCATGCTTCCCTTTGGTTGCTGTTTGCTGTGTCAATCAAAGTCAGGAGAGACACAGTTTTCCCTCATCATTTCCTCCTGCTCTATGAGTTTTGCAGTGAAAAATAAAATGACTCAAAAGTACCTGGATGTTTATTCCCACCTAAAACACACACAACTGGAACAATCATTTGCATAGGCAGCTATCTGTCCAGGCATTAATGTTATGCTATAGTTGGGTCAAAGTATATTGAATTTTATCAAGGATATCAAGGACTTCTGTTTTTTGGTTTTGCCCAAGGTATTTTAGTTCATTCCATAGATCTTATCAAGATTTATTATTGTAAATGGAAAATATGGGATAAAAAAATAAGTAGCAACAGAAAATGGATGCCTCTCTAAAGTTTTTAATATAAGTCAGTTTAAGAAAAAAAGTTCTGTTTTGTGCACTACATCTTAAAATTCTCACGTTAAAGATACTTTACAGATTACAGATTAACAGAGTTGGAAGGGACCTTATAGGTCATGCAGTCCAACACCATCACCCCCCCCCCATTCAAGCAGGAGACCCTACACCATTTCTGACAAATGGCAGTCCAATCTCTTCTTGAAAGTCTCAAGTGATGAAGCTCCCACAACTTCCTTAGGCAAGCTGTTCCATTGGTTGATTGTTCTCACTGTCAGACAGTTCCTTCTTATTTCTAGGTTAAATCTCCATCCATTATTCCTTGTCTGGCCTTCAGTATTTTGGAAAATAGCTTGACCCCCTCCTTTCTGTGGCAGCCCCTCAAATATTGGAACACTGCTATCATGTCTCCCCTGGTCCTTCTCTTCTCTAGACTAGCCATGCCCAGTTCCTGTAACCGTTCTTCATATGTTTTAGTCTCCAGTCCCCTAATCATCCTGGTTGCTCTCCTCTACACTCTGTCTAGAGTCTCAACATCTTTTTTATAGAGTGGTGACCAAAATTGGATGCAGTATTCTAGTATATTTGATACCAAATAAGTTTATTCACCACAATTCCTTCTGATTTCTTCTAATTTCTTACTGAGAGAGCTGCTTCTCGATAAAAAGACTTGGGTGGTATGATTGAACAAGAATTCACTGCATGAAAACCTACTGTATAACAATTAAATGAAATGTATTTCCCACCAGTTTCAATTGTATCCCCAAGATACATAAGGGGTACAGCTTGAAAGCTATTTGGCCAACAATGCTCCTATGTACAATTTTAAATGGACATTGCACAATGTAAAATAGAGGAGCACATTTCAATATTTCAAAGGAAAGATACACTTATCAGCGAGGGCAGTGATGATTTCAGAAAAATTCAGCTTCTGGTAAACTTTGAGTGTACGGAACAATTGGTGGAATCATGAGGATGAGCAATTCTGCCAAGATGTCCAGGCCAATAATCTTGATTTGTTTGCAGTGAGTCCAGTTCACAGCCCTGCCATGGCTGAGATGTAGGGAGATAGGGTTCTTGGCAGTGGTTTTCTCTTCAAGCTTGTTTTAATTTAGTTTCTGAATGTTTCATTACCAGACTAGGTAACATCATCAGCAGGATTTTCTAGTCCTATTCTCTTTAGCTTATAAACATCTTGTGTACCAGTGGTGGGTTCCTACCGGTGCGATCCACTCTATAGCACCGGTAGCGGCCCGCTGGTGATGTCACAGTACCGGTGCGGTCGGTTGCCGGTGCCTGGGTGCCACCATTTTTTAAAAATGTTTTTTACATTTTTTAAAAAAAATTTCTTCTGCGCATGCCCAGAAGTCGAGCTTCTGGCACTGCGCATGCGCTGCCTTCCTACCCCACAGTGAGTCCAAGCAGGGGAGGATGGCTGAGGGAGCGCGTGAGACGCTGAAAGAACGGGCAGCAGGAGCTATCTCCGTTCCTCTCCCTTCAGCAGTCCGAGAAGCCACGAACACGCGGTGATGATCCTAGGCATTTTCGCATGTTTGAGGCTTCTTGAGCTGCTGAGGGGAGGGGGAATGGGCGGCAGTACCTATCTCAGTTCCCCTCCCTTCAGCAGTCTGAGAAGCCACGCCCACCCGGTCACATGGCCAGCAAGCCACGGCCACCCAGTCACATGGCTGGCAAGCCACACCCACAAAATAAGCCACGTCCACAGAGTGGTAGTAAAAAAATTAGGAACCCACCCCTGTTGTGCACCAGTGTGGTCAGTTGGTCTTGTGATTGGTTGTTCGTTTGGAGCTATATTTAAATTCTGTATTGAAATATAGAGTTATTACCTAAAGGTCTGGCAAGACAAAAAAAAAGGCATTGTCTGCCTTAGAATTCTAAAGGAATTTTTACTGTGTAGAATATGGGCTCATTATATTTATTTAAGTAGCCATTGACATGACTTAATATCCTGCTTTTCATTGTCATTGTATAATTATCTCTTCTAGGTGTCTAACATTTCCATTAAATCCTAATGGGAGATATCATGAGGAAAATCTTCCAAATGATGCTAGTGTCACCAAAATGGGGTCATTGTGCCCTGACAAATCATCCATCCATTGCTATCTCCATAAATCAGGAGCATTTGAGAAGTCCAATTTCAGCAAGGACACAGTTTTTGAATTGATGGCCATCTCTGTGACTTCACTAATCTGTGCAACCTTCATTTCAGCTACGGTATTATATGCTGATCCTGACTGTAGCACCTCAAAATTTGTTTACATATTTTAGTATCATATTTTTAATAGTATATTCTATAAATACTTTAGTACAGTAGATTATTTGCAGAAATAATCTACTGTACTAAAGATTAACTGTAGAAATTATTTTATTTACTTGCAGACATTTCATTACCTACCTAGGTAATATCATCAGTGCAAATGACTGTGGAATTTGCTGCCTGTTTAATTCATTGTAGCTTGTCCTGCCAATTTCAATCAGGGTATAGTTTCCTCCTTGGCGGTTCCTTGATTCGAGTATTGTTTTGTGCTCAATCATTTGTCTAATGTTGATCCTGACTGATCTGAGTGTTTGCTGCTGAAAGGAATATATTCTAATGATGGTCTAATATTAAATGTGTTCTAATCTTTTTATTTCCTTCCTAGGTTTTTTTACTCTCTCTTTTGAATGGCTGTGATATTAATATTGTGAGATGACAGCTGATTTTTGGAGTGTGTCTTAATCTTCCATCTTAACCAGAATCCTTTTTAAAATTAACACAAACTTGTAAGAAGTAATTGGAAAGTTTAAGCTAAGGTGATAGCAATATGAAGACAGCAATTGGCTCTTAACTCTTTTTTCCCCACCTATAAATCCCAGATAAATTCTTGAAGGAGGTTTGGGATATGAAAGAGAAAACACTTTAAAGGTTAATCTAGATCAGTATTTCTCAATCTCAGTGGGTTTAAGGCATGTGGGCTTCAACCAGGAGCGGGTTCCTCTTACCTGGCTACTGGTGCGCTGCGTGCGCATCATCATGTTTTGCACGCATGCACGCTCACTATGCACACGTGTCCCCTCGCGCAATTTTGCTTCCGTGCATGCTCAGAAAGCAAAAAATTGCCGAAATCTCGTAAGGGGACGCGCACTTGCATGTCCCCTCACGAGATTTTGCTTCCGCACATGCGCAGGAAGCAAAAAAAGGCCAAAAATTTGGAAAAAAAGATGGTGCCGTGCAACGGACCAGCAAAGACAGCACCAGAGCCATCGCGCGCAGGTCCCTACTGGAACGGCGCATTGGACTGCACCAGTAGGAACCCACCATTGGCTTCAACTCCCAGAATTCTCAGCCAGCATCTAGAAATGTAGTTTTGGAAGAGAGTGTAGTTTCCCCTCTAAGACCAAATAAAACTTTGAGAATTCTGTTCACTTTTTAGTCCTCACTATGGAGATAGAAAGGACACTAGGCTAAACCACTTTGTATGATTAATCAGTTCACTTCATCTACATTTGAGCACTCCAGGTAGTCCTCGACTTACAACAGTTTGTTTAGTGGCCGTTCAAAGTCGCAACAGCAATGAAAAAAGGACTTATGACCATTTTTTACAGTTAAGACCTTTGCAGCATCCCCCTGATCATGTGAGCAAATTTCAAATGCTCAGCAACTGTTTCATACTTATGACCGTTGGTTGTGTCCCAAAGTCATGTGATCACTTTTTGTGACTTTCTGACAAGCAAAGTCAATGGGGAAGCCAGATTCACTTAACAACCAGGTTACTAAGTTATCAACTGCAGTGGTTCATTTAGCAACTGTGGCAAAAAAAGGTCATAAAATGAGGCAAAAGCCACTTAACAAATGTCTCACTTAACAGCAGAAATGTGGGCTCAATTGTGGTCGTAAGTTGAGGACTACCTGAATCCACTTCAATACAAGTTGCTTTTGAAGACAGTCCAGAAGCTTCAACCAGCTCAGCATGTAATAATCTGGTTGCAATGTGGATCAATTGACTTGAGAAGTTCAGTTTAAAATGATGATTTTTAAACTTTATGATAACCTGGTCCCAACAATTTAACATTGTAATTAAATTTAATGTTTTATAGAATCTATAAAACATCTATAAAAACTTGGGCCTAGGAGGCAGAACTAACCACAATGAATTTTCTCAAAGGCCAACAGAAAGTTAAGTCAAATCTGGATTTGTTTCCTGCACTGATTGCTTTTAAAATTCTTTTTAACTGAGATTTTTTTCACCCCCTAACTGGTTAAATGAGGCCAGTTAGTACTTGAAAAATATTAATGACTTTGCTGATGCATTAACTAATTAATTAACTGAATGAATGAATGAATGCTTGAATGAATGCATCCAGCTTGCAAGTTGCAGATAAAGTTGTCAAAGTACACAGCTTGGAATAATGGAAAACTGTCCTCTGCTTATAGTCTCTCTTGGTAGCAATAGTTCTAAGCTGATACATTAAATTCAACTTAGAGACTAATAGGCTGTGCAAGGACCAGACTAAGGTGTCAAGTTCATACATCAAGATATACTGTTTAATAACCAGCCTGTCTAATAACCTGCCTTCCACATACTATAATATTCTTTTAATGGAGAAAAGGTAGAGTTATTACAAAGAGGACATATTCAGTATACACGTCTGAGAAAAAATAATATCTCTGAATCGATGTGGCTAAATAGTGTCTAACCCGTGAACCTGTTATCCATCAAGACTTCTAATGCCAAGTAATTTTCATTCCTTTTTCATTATTCCATCCTCACAGCTAATTCCTTGGCGATTCATTCTGTCATGCTGAGATCTGAAAGCATTCAAATTAGTTCAAAGAACCTTCACCACATCTATGGTAACCTGCAACCTCCTTTGCCATTTCCAAACATAGAAGTGCAGGCTTTGATGAAACCCATCCCAGAATATTAAAGAGCATGTCTGAAGAGCTATCAGAACTTCTATCAATTATTATCGAAGACTCCCAGAAAACAGGAAAGTGACAGAGGATAGGAAAAGTACAAATGCAACCCATCTCTTCAAGAGAGAAAAAAAGAGGAGCCTAATAACTGTTGGAGAGCCAGTTTGGTGGTAGTGGTTAAGACATCAGGCTAGAAACTAGGAGATGTGAGTTCCACCTTAGGCAGAAAGACAGCTAGGTGACATTGGGCCAGTCAGACTCTCAACCTTAGGAAAGAAGTAATGACAAACTACTTTCAAAATCTTATCAAGAAATCTGCACAGACTTGTCCAGGCAATAACCAGGAATCAACACTGACTCAAAAGTGCATATCTCCCACTAAGATGTCTGTAAGGAATATAAATCCGTCTATTCCCCACTGTCCTGGCAAAGCTGAAGAAGCTTCTTGGATGGGAAGCGAAACGTCTTCAAAAGAAAAAAACAAGAAAGTCCAATTGCCTCCTGAAAAAGCACCTTTGGGACAATCATGACCTGGATGACTGAAAATCTCTACAGACTCTCTCCCACTAAGTTTTTAAAAGAAAGAATGGTATTCTGGAGTGTGAGAATTAGCTTTCCATCTTTTAATATTTTTTACAGTAGAAGCCAATCCATTGCACGAACACACCAGGATGATTCTTATATCACATCAACTTTTATTATACATCATTTACTAGCAGGTTCTGAACATTCATTGACAACTATCAAAGTTGTGCATAGCTGCTGAAAATATATATTTGCAAAATTCCAAGGAATGACAGAGTGAAGAGTTTTGCAGTTCAAGGTGATACAATCACAATATTGCAGAGGCTACTTTTCAATCTGGGATACAGTCGTCATTCCAGGATAACTCCTGAATATACGTGCACTTAAGTGGCAGCACATTTAATGGATTGTCCGATTTGGTCTTGAGTCCACAGCTCTGGCAGTAGTTATTTCTTTTATACTTAGCGGGGGGGTTTGCCACCAGAGAAAACATATACAGTATACAGTATATTGTATACATATACAGTATACAGTATACAGTTAAAGCAAAACTCAGCCATCGATACATGTTTTAGTTGTTTAGAACTTTACAAAATTGCTTTCTTTACACAAAGACTCTTGCAATTTTTTTTAAAATGGTAGCAAAAAGAGCAATCTTTTTTTAATGAGCATCATTAGTGCTCATATGTTATTTGTCTTCTTTTCTTTTCTTTTGAGCAAGTATTGCAAATGAGAACTACATAGAGGAAACAGTGTCGCATTGCATTTATCAAACAGTAAGTATTCATTTTAACGGTGGCTCCGTTCCCTGCACGAGAAAGACAACAGCTCCACATCATAATGTTGCTTGGCTGCACAGAAAAAAAAAATCAATAAAGGAGAATCAATTAAAGTTACTCCTTTAATCTTTTGTCTGTATCCTCTTGTAGCAGAAGATGAAAATGTCAGCTCTGAAACAGTAAATGTCTCAGTAAGTCATATATTCTTACTAATGTTCTCCTTCAATGTAAGACAGGGCTGCTTCAAGAAAGGTTAAAGTGGATGTCAGGAGTACTGAGCAGTAATGAGACATGGCATAAAGGAATGCAAAACAATACTTAAGACCTATGAGCTGCTGACACATTTCTAATGTGTCGTGATAATAATTCTCTCTCCCTTTTTTCCTCCACCATTTCTATGCAATCTTTTCCTCCACCATTTCTATGAAACGTTTTCATGTCTAAAGCTAATTTTTGGGGAACCCATAGTCCCCCTGATCATGAATTCAATGGCATACTGAAAGCCATTTTCCCAAATTGGGCAAAACTAGAGAGAGAGAAAAAGAAGTAACCCATCTAGTCATCACTCAGTTTAACTCTGATCGATTTATTTTGTTTTAAATTGAATAAGAATGAAAATGGGATTAATGAAATCTACCGTAGGACTGCAATATTTTTCTCATTCTCTCCTGTTAAAAATGACAGCAGGAAATCAGAACAACAAAAATATAATAATACAATTGGAAGAACTTTGAAAAGGTCTCGGCAGGGGAGCGACATCCTCAACACATCCCAACCCCTCATGAAATCTTTAGCATTCCAGAAGCTCTATTCCTCTTTCTTAAGAGAGAAGTATTTCTTGGAATTTGATTGGAATTAAAGATGTTTTGTCTTTTTAAGGTGCAAATAACATGAACGATCACCATGGCATTAGCTGAACTGATGATTTTGAATAATATACTTTATGTCTGCCCTTCAAGGAAGTCTAGCTTAGGAATTGCTTTGGAATGACTGTTAACGACAAAGCCAGATGAACAGATTTCCAGACCCCTCTCTTTTTGCCTAATCAAAGGAGTTAGTGAAATTCATCTAATTCTAGAGAGGGGGCAGTTAGCCTGGATCATTTGATTGGGCTTTTTGATCCAGAGAATCAATCAGCCAAATTCAAGTGGAAAGTTTTATTCTCCCCAGAACAAAAGAAAAGGAGGAAGGCAAAAATCAAAAGCATACATATCATAAAGATGTAATCTGATGAAAATTAACACCTTATGCATATTGGCTTTAGATTGCTAGCAATCTTTATGGTCCAATATGGTGCATTCTTTAAATCTATCCCACAGGTGCTTTTTCAAAAGGCAACCAGACTTCGTTTTTCCTTGAAAATGTTTTGCTTCTCATCCAAGAAGCTTCTTCAGTTCTCTGAAAGAACTGAAGAAGCTTCTTAGATGAGAAGAGAAATGTCTTCAAGGAAAAACAAAGTCTGGTTGCCTTTTGAAGAAGCACCTTTGGGACAAATAAGACCTGGATGACTGAGAAACCCCATTGACATTTCTTAAATCTTTTTATCACTTTCCAGGCCTTTAGCTTATCACATTCTGTCTAGTACATGCTATTCTGAATTCTCTGCCTTCCTTCTCAACGTACTTGGCTGATAAACAGAACTATATTTGTTTTCCGAAAAGTCAAACACAATAAAAACAACATAGCAATTGTTTTTGTTCCTTTCATTCACTCACCCACCCCTTACAACTAGAACTCTATTGATATAGGTTAGAGTACAGTACAGTACATTTATTGAATAGCCCGAAGGCCTTTTCCAAAAAGAAAAACAGAACAAACAGGTACAGAAACAACCGTACAAAAATATATATGGTACATGACATCAAAATTCAACGATATCAAAATTCAATAACTAAATCTCTAAAACTAGATAACCCAAATAAAATATCTCGTCTCTAACTCAGCTCATCTTTCTTACAATCAATGAAATTCTTTTCAATGTAGCTGGCTCGTATTGCTGTCATCCTATTAAGATATCGAGTGATAGCCCTTACCAGGGGAGGAGAGTCTGCCTTCAATAGAAATGTTAATTTATGCCTTACATTCCAGTGGGAAAATTTATTTATAATTGTGGACAGATATTGTTTTCTTACTTATAGGTTACAGTAACAAAAACCTGAACGCATTTTTCCTTCTAATCTCTTATACATGAGAGAGTTAAGCTGTTTCTATTTCTTTCTCGTGTTTTCTTCCTATGTCCTGGATTTAAATCTTGCTTTTCTAACTGCTGTCTCATAGTTTCTCCAAGGCTATCCTCTTAGCTCTTTACAGTTGAACTCTATCATACAACATAGTGAATACTTAAGAGGCCTAGTTTAACAAAAACGCCACCTTTGCAAATTTGCTTGTCACTTTGTGCAATAAATGGGCAAGTCCTATTCACTCAGACATGTGCTACTGTGTTAAATAAGGTAAGCAAATCCTCCACCATACTTATTCTGGAACCCAATAACCCAAATCTCACTAAGCAAGCAGAAGGAAGGAGGAGAATATCCCCACAGCCCTGATATCTAATAAAATATGCCTGATCACATACAAGCCAGTAGAATGATCCATGACCCCTCCCATTTGGCTACAGAGAACAAAGATTTGGTCATTTGGGGGGGGGAATGAGTCTTCCCATAACAAGTCCCCAAAAAATTTCCCTGAGTTCTGCCTTTGATGTTTAAAACTTGATGCCAATTCAAAGGAGGAAAATAAAAAAAACGAAGCAGAGATCTAAAAGGATGGAAAGTTGAGAAACTGGGTTCAGTATGAGTGAGAGCAGACAAATGGAATTATCCAGGAGAAGAGATGGGATTTGAAGAGCATCCTAGAGAACTGGCTCCTCAAGCTAGGGAGAAAGGCAACTCTTAAAAAAAGGAAGGTCATGAGACAGTTCAGCAGAGAAGTAAACTGCCTAGATTTGGGGCAGAGAATGAAGTGGTTTATGCTTATTTTCTGTGAGCATGTTTGTTTTATGAATAGAATAGAATAGAATTCTTTATTGGCAAAGTGTGATTGGACACACAAGGAATTTGTCTTTGGTGCATATGCTCTCAGTGTACATAAAAAGACAAGATACATTTGTCAAGAATCATGAGGTACAACACTTAATGATTGTCATAGGGTACAAATAAGCAATCAGGAAACAATATTAATATAAATAGTAAGGATACAAGCAACAAGTTACAGTCATACAGTCATAAGTGGGAGGAGATGGGTGATAGGAACGATAAGAAGACTAATAGTAATAGTAATGCAGCCTTCGTGAATAGTTTGACAGTGGTGAGGGAATTATTTGTTTAGCAGAGTGATGGCGTTTGGGAAAAAACTGTTCTTGTGTCTAGTTGTCTTGGTGTGCAGTGCTCTATAGCATCGTTTTGAGGGTAGGAGTTGAAACAATTTATGTCCAGGATGCGAGAGGTCAGTAAATATTTTCACGGCCCTCTTTTTGACTTGTGCAGTATACAGGTCCTCAATGGAAGGCAGGTTGGCAGTAATTGTTTTTTCTGCAGTTCTGATTATCCTCTGAAGTGGAATGGAATCTGGTATTCGGAATGTGTCTGGTAATTTACCTCTGATTTTTGCCTCTGAATTTGCCTCTGATTTTTTTGAGCTTATTTTGTGCAATTATAGTATTTGGGCAATTATAGTACTTTGTTCCATCTCAAGTTTTTGGAGCCTCAAATCTCATCTATTATAGATCTGAGCCAGTTTCCCCAAGACATTTTCTGGATGATTGATATTTTATGACATTATCACTGCTCGATGTCTTATTTTGTATGCTTGTGATTGTTTGGGGCATCAGAAAATTTAAACTTAAGAGGGGATTTTCCTTTCTCTTATTTTGAATAAATTTGATTTAAAAATAATAATAGATAAACTGTGCTTTGGATTCCTCTACTTTTCTGAAAAGGATGGGATAAGCTGTTTCCTTTTGTGACATGTCTCAAAGTTACTAGTGCCAGGAGATGATGCTACAGAAGATTATGATGGTGGTAATGATGATGATGATGATTTGCCCACTTTCAGGCATGTAAATGCTCAAGCTGTGAAATCTCATAAATTAGAGGAAACTATAACACAACATTGCTCTCCTGTCCAACATCGGTGCTGGCTGAGGTAAAGTATATAATCCAGAAGCTGCACCAAGGTAGGAGGGTAGGCCAACATGTGTAAACCGAAAAGAGTTCTGGTAGAAGAGATGTGAACTCCCTTTCTCTGTTTTCATCCTGTATGAGCTGGATTTGTTTGTCATTCTACATAATGCATACTTCTTTTACAAGTTTATATCTGCATATTTTTTTGCATGTATTGCTTTTTTCCCATGAACAGAGTTAGATCTGGTCTCTATTGTGCTAATAAATGGTTCGCAAACCAGCAAAGATTCTAAAGGAACTCCTTGGCCTACGACCACAATGGAGGTTGGAATTTAAATTGGTGTGTGTTCATAAATTGAGGCACCATGTAATTGGACTGGATTTTACAATTACTGTTTTATATGGTCATAACATTAATTACCTAAGAAGAAATTAAAAGACACTTGCTCCTGGGGAGGAAAGCTATGACAAATCCTGACAGCATACTAAAAAGCAGAGACATCACCCTGCCAATAAAAGTGCGTATAGTCAAGGCTATAGTTTTCCCAGTTGCAATGTATGGCTGTGAAAGTTGGACCATAAGGAAGGCCAAAGAATTGAGACTTTTGAACTATGGTGCTGGAGAAGACTCCTGCGAGTCCCTTGGACTGCAAGGCGATCAAACTGGTCAGTCCTAGAGGAGATCAACTGCTCTTTAGAAGGCCAGATCCTGAAGATGAAACTCAAATACTTTGGCCACCAAATGAGAAGGAAGGACTCACTGGAGAAGAGCCTAATGCTGGGAAAGATTGAGGGCAAAAGAAGAAGGGAATGGCAGAGAATGGCATGGCTGGATGGAGTCACTGAAGCAGTAGGCGTGAGTTTAAATGGACTCCAGAGGATAGTAGAGAACAGGAAGGCCTGGAGGAACATTGTCCATGGGGTCTCGATGGGTCGGACACGACTTCGCAAGTAACAACAACAGATATGAATTACTGTGGCAGTTAGCAAATCACAGAGTTGTTAAGCGAACCACTTGTCCATTAAGCAAATCCTTTCCCCAAGTAGGTCTTTTTTTTTTGCCAGAAACTGGTAAAAAATGCCAGAAACCAGCAAAAAAGTCACCGACTCTGGTCCCATGACCACAGGATGCTGAATGTTATAAATGTGAGCTGACTGCCAAGCGCCTGAAATGCAATCATGTGTGAGAGATGCAGGAGTTGTGTCATGTAGTGAATGTTGTCAGTTGTATGTCTATGCAGGGTGATGCATCCCTATCCTAATATTATGGTACATTCCAATACACATGATGTGATCTTCTGCGCATGTGTGCATTCCTGATCCACCATTATTATTCTTCTGCCTTTGATTCTGACCGGGAGCGGTCATGATTTATTCAGAATTTATTGTTTTTGTACCGAAATAAATATTTTCTGTTAGACTTTTAATCTCGGCTTTATTTCTAAATGTCTGAATTCCAAGAAAAGATCCACATCGCCTCTATGAGATTTATTCTCACTTTAACACAGGGGTCGGGAACCTATGGCTCGCGAGCCAGATGTGGCTCTTTTGATGACTGCATATGGCTCGCAGCAGGGGTGAAATCCTCCCGGTTCGCCCGGGCCAGTCCTTCGGCGTATAGCCGATGGAACTGGCGGCGGTTGCGGCGCGGAGCTTCTCCTGCCCGCTTTCCCATCCCGGCTGAACACAATCACCGCTTTCCCGTCCCGGCTGACCACAATCATTTGGGTTATTTTTCCCTCTGTGCATGCGCGCGCATGCACAGAGGGAAAAATAACCCAAATGGCGGCGTTCAGCCGGGACGGGGGGAGCTAAAAAACGGCCATGGCCACATCCCCGCCGTTCTCCAGCCGAGCGGCTGAAGAAGCCCAAGAGCCCCGTCGCCAACCTGCGTCTCCTGCTGGGAAGGAGCCTCTGTCGCTGTCTCTCGCGGGGTTCCAGTCACCCGACTGAGTCCCTGACCGCGGCACCGGCAGGGTTAATGCGTATGGGAGAGGAGAGAGAGCGCTACCGCCGCCGCTGCTACTTTCACCGCTCCGATATTTCTTTGGTGGGCGCGCGCGGGAGGGACCATGGAGCAGAGGCGCCCGGCAGCTTAAGGCAAGAGGCGGGTGGGAGACGCGGGCAGGAGCCTGTCGCCACCGCCGCCACTTCTGGCATCCCCACGCCTCTCACCCCGCTCGCCGGGTGCCTCTGCTCAGCGGTCCCTCCTGCGGAGGCCCACCAAAGAAATATTGGAGCAGCGAAAAGTAGCAGCGGCGGCGGTAGCGCACTCTCTCCTTCCCTCCCTGCATGGGAGGGAAGGAGAGAGCGCGCTACCGCCGCCGCTGCTACTTTTCGCTGCTCCAATATTTCTTTGGTGGGCCTCCGCAGGAGGGACCGCTGAGCAGAGGCACCCGGCGAGCGGGGTGAGAGGCGTGGGGATGCCAGAAGTGGCGGCGGCGGCGACAGGCTCCTGCCCGCGTCTCCCACCCGCCTCTTGCCTTAAGCTGCCGGGCGCCTCTGCTCTATGGTCCCTCCCGCGCGCGCCCACCAAAGAAATATCGGAGCGGTGAAAGTAGCAGCGGCGGCGGTAGCGCGCTCTCTCCTTCCCTCCCTGCATGGGAGGGAAGGAGAGAGCGTGCTACCGCCGCCGCTGCTACTTTTTGCTGCTCCAATATTTCTTTGGTGGGCCTCCGCAGGAGGGACCGCTGAGCAGAGGCACCCGGCGAGCGGGGTGAGAGGCGTGGGGATGCCAGAAGTGGCGGCGGCGGCGACAGGCTCCTGCCCGCGTCTCCCTCCCGCCTCTTGCCTTAAGCTGCCGGGCGCCTCTGCTCCATGGTCCCTCCTGCGCGCGCCCACCAAAGAAATATCGGAGCGGTGAAAGTAGCAGCGGCGGCGGTAGCGCTCTCTCTCCTCTCCCATACGCATTAACCCTGCCGGTGCCGCGGTCAGGGACTCAGTCGGGTGGCTGGAACCCCGCGAGAGACAGCGACAGAGGCTCCTTCCCAGCAGGAGACGCAGGTTGGCGGCGGGGCTCCGGGGCTTCTTCAGCAACCCACCCACCTACCTCGCTTGGTGCGGTTCCCCGCACTTGACGTCTTGGAAGAGGGCTGGGCGAGGGAGAAAGGAGCCACGGTGGGGATTGGTTTGCAGAGAGAAAGAAAGAAAGAAAGAAAGAAAGAAAGAAAGAAAGAAAGAAAGAAAGAAAGAAAGAAGAAGAAGGAAGAAGAAGAAGAAGAAGAAGAAGAAGAAGAAGAAGAGAAAGAAAGAAAGAAAGAAAGAAAGAAAGAAAGAAAGAAAGAAAGAAAGAAAGAAAGAAAGAAAGAAAGAAAGAAAGAAAGAAAGAATCATTACCAATGCTATGATGGAAATCACCAACTCAAAGACAAATATCACTTTGGAGCAAGGAAGCTGCTACAGCAGCAACAAATTAAACAGCACAAAGACAGGGATTCTCTCAATATCCCATTGTCCCTATTGACATTTAGTTGAATTCACTTTTAAAATATATTATATGGCTCTCACTGAAATAAATTTCCAAATTTTTTGCTTTCATGGCTCTCTTAGTCAAAAAGGTTCCCGACCCCTGCTTTAACAAGTTGTAACTTTCAAGGCAGGTTGTAAATAGCTTTTTTGAAGTCTGTTGCAACTTCAAATGGTTGTTACGCTTAATGTTTTAAGTGAAGGACTACCTGCATTGCATCCTTGTGTTAGCATTCAGGAATGTAAGATAACTTACAAAACACCATTATAAGACAATATTCATTTTAGTGCTATATTAACAAACCAGAAAGGTCTTGCAGCGCACAGAAAACAATTTTCATACTTAGGTACATCATCTCCTGCCCTTCTTTAGAGGTCTATCACAATATTGAATTGAAAACTGCACCTATTTTGTACTTGTGCATGATGTCACAATGCAACTATGAAAAGGTGGAGCTTGCCTTGTGATGCCATGTTGCACATTTTGCTATTATTGTGGCTAGGAATGGATATCTTTGTAACAACAGATATTTGTGTATGTAAAGAATGTTTTAAAATAAAGCGGATTAAATAATGAAATATAAACATCATTCTGAAAAACATTTCAGGCATCACTTTAAAAGTCACCAAAGGCACAAAATAATGCAAACTATACATTTATTTAAGAGAAGGACCCCATTCTTTCTCATTTTCACCTTTTATTTAGGGGAGGGAATTCTTGGTAGTGAACAATAACCTAAAAATGTATGGAGTGAGGGATAGGGAGGGGGGTTAGAGATAGCTAGGGTTGTGTAGTCAACATAAAATACTTTCTCTTGGGAACCAAGGACGTTCTCATACCTGGCCGGAGTAAGGAGTGATGTCACCAGTGGATGATACTTTGATTGGGCCATGTGACTGATTGTTTGGGATTGAGGGGGAAAACTTTTACTTTTAATTAGGTGAAAACCAAGTGACCTCTCAAAGTTGGTTTTCACCAAATATGTGCCAATATGATATTTCCAATAAAGCTATTCTTTGAGGAATCCACCTGCCTCGGAGTTTTTGCTTGCGATGGACCAATTACTTGGAACCCTGACAGCAGGCTGGAAAAGTATGCACCCTCCTAACAATACTGATGGTCTCTGAATCCATTGGTGATGTCCATTTTGGTCCCCAATTGGTCCCCTCCAATTCATGGAGACCTAACCCTAACCCTAAGTGGAATTTACCCAAATGGCATTTTCCCATGTATTTTCCCAGGAAATGTAGATAAGGCAGGCTCGAAAGGTATGCACCCTCCTAACCATATCGATGAGCTCTGAATCCATTGGTGATGGCCATTCTACTCTTTGAATTCATGGACACCTAACCCAAAACCTAAGTGGGTTTATTGCAAATGGGAATTTGCCCCGAATTTTACTAGAAAACATGTCCTTTTTTTTCTCTACGAATTCATGGAGACCTAACCCTAAGGAGATCGCCAATGGATTCAGAGTCCAGCAGTATGGTTAGCCATGTGCATACTTTTCCAGCCTGCCTTATCAAGGTTTCCTGTGAAAATACATGGGAAAATCCCATTCACGGAAAATCCATTTGGGGTAGGGTCAAATCTCCATTGAAATGTAGTGATTCAAGTGTTCAAAGAAGTGGCAGTTTGTTACCCAACTTTGTGTGAAAAGTTAACAATCAAGTTCTCATTGAAGAATTCATAGAAATATATTAAAGATTCAGCATTGTTTATTTAAAATGTAGCATTGTTAAGATATGTTGCTAGGGAGCCAGTTTTGAGCAGAGGTTAAGGCACCAGGGAAGAAATTTGAAGAGTTCTAGTCCTACCTTAAGCTAAACCCAATTGGGTAACCTTTGGCCAGACACACTCTCTCAGCCCTTGGAAGCTGCCAATGGCAAACCAGTCTGAAATCTTTAAAAAAAAACCAAAGACTAGTCCAGGCATTAACCAGGGGTTACACTGACCACTTACTTTCTCTACTCTATTCGCAAATGTGAACGTGCACCCACACACAAGTCACCACTACCGGTTCACCCAACTGTCCAAACGGTTCGAACCAGCTGAATACCACCTCTGACTAACTCAAGACACCAAAATAATAAGGTTATTATTGTTTTTTTATTATTATTAACTCTCCCATAGAATCCTATGTCTCAGCTATTTGGAACCAAGGAAAAAGAGTAAAAATGTTCTATGACATCTTCAAGACAAAACTGCATACTAAGACAGCATCAACTATGATGCTTCTCTGAAACTGGATGCATATAACAGTATATCACAGTGAACTTACAACACTGACTATGTATTAAGACTTATTAAGATTCAGTGTCTCATACTAATGGTCACAGTTATCAAAATCTAAAAATCCTGCTTATCTATTCTCTATTGGTCAGCAGGAATTGCTGGAATAATTAGTAGCACTCAATACCAAAACTTTTCTTCAACTTTGTAAGACACGAGCATTAAAGGAGAATCTCATCTATTGGACCTAGGAACCTTGGACTTCTGTGTAGTTGCACAGAACAATCTTGGAACATCTGCAGAACATCTTTCTTTTAGAGATGTGGCAGGCCCCACCCACCTAACCCTTGCTTTCCAGAATGTCTAGAAGACCAGCACTGATGATGTTACCTAGTTTAGATAATGAAACGTCTGCAAGGAAGCAACCAAGGTCAGAGAGCACCAAGGACCCTTCATGTCTAGAAGAGCTCGCTTCTCCCACAAATGGTGGGATAAAATAAGGCTGGAGCACAGCAAGATGAGATGTGGATGTATGGGAGAATGCTGCTCCTACAATAGCAATAGTACTTAGACTTATATACCGCTTCATAGTGCTTTACAGTCCTCTCTAAGCGGTTTACAAAGTTCAGCATATTGCCCCCAACAATCATTTTACCAACCTCAGAAGGATGGAAGACTGAGTCAACCTTGAGCCGGTGAGATTTGAACAGCTGAACTGCAGCTAGCAGTCAGCTGAAGTAGCCTGCAGTGCTGCACTCTAACCACTGCGCCACCTCGGCTCTTACAGCCATGAGTTTTTAAACAGTTTTTGTGGGAGTTTTGCTGATTTTTATTGCGATGGCTTGGGGATTTGTGGTTTTTACTGTATTATGTCCTGCTCATGGTTATGTTACAGTATTAACAATACTTAATACAAATGAGTGAATGAGTGAGTGAGTGAGTGAGTGAGTGAGTGAGTGAGTGAATGAATGAATGAATGAATGAATGAATGAATGAATGAAGACACTTTTAATTATATTTTCAGGTGGTTCATTTAGTAAGTGTATACTTGGTATTGTGAAACTGAAAAATATCAATTTAGTGATTCTTACAATTACAGTGTGAAATTACAGTGTGACAATTACTGACTCCCTGTTACAAATTTAGAGTACACTGGAACAGCTGGAGCTACAGGATAAAAGCTGGTTCAAAATTACACAGCTGGGTCATCGTTAAATTAGGATTTTAATTGGAGCGTCTAGTTCATTTCTAGCCAGCGTAATACGTCTACTCTGTATTTTAATAAAACATATTAATTCAAAAGGAAACGGTTTCTCGAATGAAAAGAAAATCAAGTATATTAATCGTAAGGTTAAAAAGACTATTTTAAAAAGTATTTTGCTTAGAGTGAAAGGGTGAGGGGGGGGGGTGATTCCAAAGGATGCAGCCAGCAGTTTGACTCTGAATCAGGTGTATTTTGGATAAAGAATGCTTTTATGAGAAGCACCCACAAATAAAAAATGGAAAACAAAGTGCCTACTCAGTCTGAGCTGTGCAATTTGCATACTCAGGAAATCAACAGCTTCCTGAGTAATTTGCATGCAGCTGCCAACAATCATCCGGTAAAATGTTGCTGCCACCAGATATAACACTCTGAGAAAATGTGATTACCAGAAAATTATGGCCCTTTCAAGCAACATCTTTCAAAGGAAAGCATTCAAAATAGACCACGATCCCTGAATGGCATGTTCTAGAATCTCTCCAAGTTTTATCTTTTACATACACTGTCTTTACAATTTTCTTTAACGCTGTAAATACAGCTGTGCATTATACCTGCTTCAGGAAGGCAGGGCTTGCAAAGGATAGTGAAATCTTATTTAAGATATTCACCTCAACCCTTTATCATTAAGGTAACTGCTAAACACTAAATCACTACATTTTAAATTACCCTTTTTAAAATGGGATACAAGATAGTAAACCATGATCACAAAGTCATAATGTAAAAATAATGACAAGAACATTGCAACTTTACACAACAGGAAAAGGCCTGAGCCAACAAAAAAATAGGCTTTATAAAATAGGTTTTGCTAATTTGTGACATGCTGCAATGTTTCAAGGTTGTACTCCAAGAGGCTTGTGACACAACTATTTTGCTAGTACTAACCAAACTGGACGATTCTTGGATAACCTCTGGGGATCTTTG